>JASDQU010306610.1:3312-14427 GCA_032191745.1 Picea mariana | reverse complement strand
ACCTTGTTCATCCACGATGTATCCCAAATGTTGAATTCTTTGCATGTTGAAGGAACACTTCTCTAAATTGGCATATAACTTGTACTTTCTCAGGCTGCCCAAAACCTGTTGGATGTGCTTCAAATGTTCCTCCTGGGTTTTTCTTAAGATGAGGAGGTCATCCAGATATAAGACCAAAAAGGAGTTTGTGAATGGTCGCAATATATCATCCATCATCCACATGAATGTGGTCAGTGTTGAGTTTTTCAGAAGAGATGATATTGTATATGAATATGTGTTATTACAATGATAAGTGTTCCATATATATAGAACATATGGTGACCATCCATGAAAGGATGCATCCCTTAGATAATAAATATATTTGGAACACTCATAATAAATAATTATTTATGATATATATGTATACCTTATATAAATATATTATTACATTAATAATATTGTTTAATAATTAATAATCATATTATTAATTATTAATCTAGTAGAATGTCTTTCCAATGCTGCCCAAACATCAATAGTTAGGGCATTATTAAAAACGAAAGGCATGACCAACCACTTGAAGATACCTTCTTTAGACTTGAAGGTCGTCTTCCATACATCAGTTTGTTCAATTGGCACCTAGTGGTAGCCTGAATTCAGATCAATCTTACTGAAAAATTTGGCACCCTTGAGTTGATCTAGAAGATCATCAATATGAGGGATTGGGTACTAATTCTTGATTGTGATCTTGTTCAAGGTTCTATAATCAATACAAATTTTCCATGTCACGTCGTTTCTTTTGTACCAGAACAATTGGGCTCCTGCAAAGTGAGGAGCTTGCTCTAATGTGGCCCTTCATAATTATCTCTTGGATCTAGAGTTTAATTTCTTCATTCTCCATAATAGAACACCTATATGCATGATCGTTAAGTAGAGGAGCATCGGGTATCAAATCAATTGAGTGTTTTACTAGATAGTGCAAAGGCACCCTCGTAGGTGAGAAAAAAATTTCTTTGTGTTCTTCTACTATATTGACCACCTACTTTTGCTATGTAGAGAGACCTCGTGCAAAGGTTTTGGCGGTTGCATTGATATTTCATTCACCTTTTGACCAAACCATAAAGACGAAAAATCACTCGGTTTGAGAGATCACCTTTCTACACTGCTTTGCGAAGAGAAAAGAGACCGCAGTAGTTGGGACTGCCTATGGTACCCTATAGAGTTGGCCCACCAAAGTAATAATGACACTATGGGACTAAATTTATAAACAACATGACACTTCCACATATATGGTTGTCCTAAAAAAACATCACAAACTTCAAGTGGGGAAACATCACACAATACCTCATCTTTGAAGGGCTTGATGTTGTAGTACAAGCGACATTGTTGGTTGACGCAGATGTCTCGTCCTTGGTTGATCTAGTCGATGGTGTATGGATGATGGTGTGGCGTCGTTGTTAGGTTCAACCTCTTGACAACCTCTGATGAGATTAGATTCTTCTGGATATCGTTGTCAACAATGAAATGGAGTGGGGTCCCCTTCACCCACATATGTGAGACGAAGAGGTGCTCCCCTTCTTTAGGATCCTCTAGTTCCTCTAGCTATACCTTTGTGGTAGCGATGGTGACATTGGATTCCACATCAATGATTTGTTTTCCCTTAGCCAGTTGTGAATTAGATTTTGAGTCAGCATCCAACTTTGGGGCTTTCATCTCAGCCACTAATGATTGTTTGGAGTGACATTCATCAATGTTGTTCCAAAATATTTTGTGGAACTCGCACCACTTTTTTAGTGTCCTTCTTGGAATTCCTGTTACCTTTCTTTTCTTTTGGCTTGGAATGGTTGTCTTGGGGATGGCCATCCTTGATCTATCCTTTTTTCTTGGATTTAGGGACACCTTTACTGTGCTTCTGCTGTGATGGGTTTGTAGAACTGAAATCTTGCTTATTATTTTTCTTGAACTTTTTCTCGATCTTGACAGCATATCAGTAAGTGGCTCCCAGTAAGGAGATGTTCAGGAAATCCATATATGTTTGGATGTACCTATGTAGGCCATTGGGGTACTTTAGAACCAGTTGTCACTCAGAGTCTTTAATACCCAGCTTTATGTGCAAGGTATGGAAGATGTTGGTGTACTCCAACACTATCTAGTCTCTCTCCTGACGTAGAGTTTCCCATCTCATGTACTGGTCATCGTATTTTCCAACAAGGTAGTATTTCTCCTTGAGGGAATCGACAAAATCTGCCCAAGTGGGTTCTGGCCCAAAAATTACAGACTCATCTCTAACATGTTTCTCACATAAATTTTCTCACCAATCTCTGACATGGGGAAGGGATTTAAGGAGTGCAAAGGTGTTTTTTTCACTATAAGAAAAAATTTGGACAGAGAAATAACCCTCTAGCAGACTTAACCATTTTCCCAAAGCGTTGACATCTATCTAGCATTCAAATAAAGGAATATCAAAGTTAACTTGTACCTTGAAAGGCGGCGTACTTGTTGAAGGCAGTTCTGTTGTTATTGGAAGTTCTCGAAGGATCAGGATGAAATTATCCATCATCTCATTTCTCTATTGTGTTAGGGCTTCCACGAGAAAAAGTTTGATAGGATATCTTGCTCCTTCATCTCTCTTTTCTTCTGCCATGGGAGGTCGCTTGGGCCGAAGGGAGTGTTCTTCCCCCAAATCAACTAGTTCAAGACCCAATTCTTGATAGCCTGACCTCGTCGAGGACATACACAGTAAAACAACAAAAAATACATTGCTCTGATACCACTAATCCGGATTATGTTGAGAACAAAATGAAGGAAGAGATATAACAAAGAAACACTTAGAGATATTGCAACAAACACAGTAATACAATTGAACTCAGATTCTATTAATGAATGGAATACAAAAGACTATAAAATGCAAAGTGCACAAACTAAGCTAGAATGGTGGTAGCTTATCCCTAAAGAAATAGATGTGCAGCTACGCTCATTCATAGATGTGTCGGCTACACTCATTCACAAGAAGCTCATTACAAAGAGGCTAAAAAGGAATTTTTAACATAAAGCATCAATGAGAAAACCCTAAACATCCAAAACCATAACCCTAGAAGATGAAACACCAAAAGGTTTGTGGGCCCCGATGTGGTTAGTTGATACGACAACTTCTTGGGGGTGTAACTTTTGCATATGATCTATGTTTGGGGAGCTTGGTAGCCCGTTGGAAAGGTCTATCCGAGAAATACACATTTTGAATGGTCAAACATCTACCTTTAGCTACATGTTGGGCATTGTTGTGCCAAAAACACGTCATTTAGGGCCTCAAACTGGCCATGAAAATTTGGGACTTGAAAAACTGCCAAGATGTGGAACCATTTTGAATTAGTGGAATAGATGGGTGGCCACCAATATCCACTTGGATCACCTTTTCTTTGTGTTTTCACTCTTTTTTATAACTTCATTTGATTCAATTGAATTGAGCACAAATTCCCTTGTTTCATTCTCACCCTTGACTTTAATAAAGTGCCACTCATTAATTAATGAGCCATTGGGTATTTTNCATTTAGGGCCTCAAACTGGCCATGAAAATTTGGGACTTGAAAAACTGCCAAGATGTGGAACCATTTTGAATTAGTGGAACAGATGGGTGGCCACCAATATCCACTTGGATCACCTTTTCTTTGTGTTTTCACTCTTTTTTATAACTTCATTTGATTCAATTAAATTGAGCACAAATTCCCTTGTTTCATTCTCACCCTTGACTTTAATAAAGTGCCACTCATTAATTAATGAACCATTGGGTATTTTATAAAGACATTCATTTTTACAACGTCTCTCTTTTTTTAATCATTTAATAAAGTGATATTCATCTTCATCTTCACTGGAACTTATATTCCTTACACACCCATGAGATGAATTTGGCCTTGGTTGTTTGTGGTTATTTTATGGTCTTGTTGGCAGTAATTGGACACAAGAATAGTTCATACCAATGGTATATGTAGTGTACCCAAACACCCTTGTACACTATTGGGATAGTGGGTTACTTCAAAATTCCTCCCACTTGTGGCCTTTGAATAGTACTTCATCTTCGTAGAGCTATAGCTAGGAAATGTTTTTGGATTGAAGTGACTTTGTTTCTTTTTCTTTGAGATAAGAAAAGTAAAATCCTTGTAAAACCATTTTTACATCCACCTTTTGAATTCCACATTATGAGTTTTCATAGTTGTACTTTTGTAAATAAACATTAAATATTGTTTAATTAAATGTGTGTGACACACCTACTATATATTAGTTTATCTCGTTTTGTTTGTGTGGATATTTTTCTTCTAATTTGTTTGTGATACTTATGAGGAACATGTGTAATGTTTTGCTAAAAATCTTTGAGTTTAAAAAAAAATTCAAATGTTCTGAGAAAAATATATACAATTATGTTTAGTTTATAGTTTAGAAAGATTATTTTTATATGTTATATCTGTTATAGTTTAGAAAGATTATTTTTATATGTTATTAAATTTTGCTAGTGATAACTTAGAAGCAAGGCATACCACCAACAAACCCTTTTTCTAAAAGGACTTCGAATTTTTACCTCCTTTTAAAGAATCTCTTAGAAGATTCTAATAGCTATTAGTTTCTTGTAATAATTTTCCTTTTAAATGTAATGATGAGTCTAGATAAATCAATTTCACCTTTAGCAAAATCTAAGTTGTCGTTGTATTGTTATGCATAACAAATAAACTCACTTTTTGCAAAACCTCCTCATTAGTCAAGGTTTATTACAAACAATATGTTAAGAAATTTCATTTTGTCCATGGATTTTAATTAGTCCAGGTTTATTATAAACAATATGTTAAGAAATTTTATTTTGTCTATGGATTTTAATTAGTCAAGGTTTATTATAAACAATATGTTAAGAAATTTCATTTTTTCTATGGATTTTAATTGAACCTCATTGGATGATACAAGTAATTCTCTCATTTTTTTTGTTGCTGAAAAATACATGGCTTAGTTCTTTAAAGTGATACTACTATGGGTCTATAAACTTTTGTTTGCACTAATTTCGATAAGTTTGAATTATATGGACAAATTTGTTAATTGAACCTCCTGGATGATACATGTAATTGTTTCATATTTTTTTCTTGTTGAAGAATACATGGCTTAGTTCTTTTTAAAATGATACTACTATGGGTCTATAAACTTTTGTTTGCATTAATTTCGATAAGTTTGAATTACACGGACAAATTTGTCTTTTATTAGATATGTAATATATAAAGTTTATATAACTTAATAGTACATATTCCAACAACATCACCTCAAAGAGTTTAAATGTGCATTAGAATCCTCCTTAAATGTGCATTAGAATCCTCCTTAAATATTGATGTTTGATGTGGATTCTTATTTTATGTTATTAGGTCATGTGATGGTCATATTTATTCATACAACAAAATCCATTAGATGTAGAATTCAAACAAGTAATGTAGAATAATTTTGTAAATATCACAAATATCATTTCTTTAAGTACTTTCTAGCCTTTAATCTTCCCTACATTGCAAACATGCCTAAGCCATAGTTTATTTGAGTTTCTCTTCACAATGAATGCTAGGAAAAAAAGGTTATTGTCTTAATGCTACGAAAATTGCTCTAATACCATCATTATTTGTTGATTTTTGTAGCTTTGTGAAGCATTCTCACAAAAGGTCATTGTGTTAGGAATGTGGGAATCTTCGTTGGCACTAGATTGCTCTTTCGTTTTGGTGAAAATTCCCTTGGAATGAGACTAGGACCTCATGGGCTTGTTGATGGGCTTTGTGGGCTTGTGTTGGGGTTTCACACCCACAAAGAGGAATTTAATATTCGAATTTCATGTTGATTTTAGTGGAGGGATCCTTAGAGTAATCTAAGGGCTTCTAATCTCACATTAGACTCCTATAAAAGGAGAGGAAGAGATTGTAACATTATGGAGTTAGCATAAGTGAGTAAACACTTGCGCTAGGAGCATGGCAATTTCAACAGGGAGATTTATGCACCTAGGCAATCTAGCCTAGGGTTTCTGGTTTTTTATTTTTCTGTTCTTTGTAGGGATACCACATGTGTGAGGGAAAAGAGGTCACACATGTGAAGGAAGAAGAGAGTTGTAGGAAGAGGAAAGGTCGCACGTGTGGTATGGTCTGTATGGACCACACGTGCAGACCATACAACTGATGCATCAGTCCGTACAACCAAAGAAAAGAGTTGCACGTGTAAGGCACACATGTGAAGTGGCTGGGCAAAAATTACAGGTCGTACAACATGACATCAACGGTCGTACCACTGACGTCAGCATGTCGTACAACAAGTCTGCAGGAGAATTTTTGGGCAAAAAATTATCCTGGGTAATTTGTTGATTTTCTATTTTTCAAAGGACAATGTTATCCTCAGATTTTTGGTGAAATTGTGTAGGTTTGGAAGGTTGATTTTGGTCTTCAGAAATTTCTGAATTTGACAAATTACAGAACATAAAAAAAATTGTCTTGAGTGTATGGATGATCTTGTTATTTCCGTTGTTGTAATTTTTGTCAATAATTTCAGTGTAAAATTGTTCAGTGATAAAAAAAAGGGTTTACAATTTCAAAACACTTGGAAGTAATTTTCAGAGCTGAAATTAGTTGCATAGAGTTGCATGTAAAATTGACATGATTTCAGAGTTGAGGCCTTGAAGGAATAGAGAGAGTCATCTCTTGAGACACAGTTGTTGCACAATTTTTTTGTTCTAGGTAGGTCACTATGGAGACTTGTTTGGTGGATAATGGAGTTTCTCGTCATATGACAGGATTATAGAAATCACTCACCATTTTGACAGAGGAGAACTCATGACTGCAGGTGGAACTTGGTGACAATACCAAGTATGCAGTCAAGGGAGTTGGAACAACTTTGTTTCAGCTGAAATATGAAATCCTCTTAGGATGAGTGACGTGTTATATTTACCTGTACCGGAGAAGAACCTACTCTCTATATCTACCATGGAGGACAGAGGGTATGCAATGGCATTCATAGGTGGACAGATTCTTGCTTGGCCAAAAGGATTGATTTTTGACTCAGTTGAAGTCATCGGTGCTCGTGATGGTAGCCTTTATAGGTTAATTCGTCAACCAGCTCAGGCCCTGGTACATGATAGTGATAGTCTATGCAAGCTTTGGCACAAGAGATTGGGGCACTTGCATCATTGGGCTTTGCCAGTATTAAGGAAGATGGTTACACGTCTTCCAAAGTTTGGAGTAGAGCACCAGGGAGTATGCAAAGGTTGTGCACTTAAAAAGAATGTCGAGGTTGTTTTTCCAAGTAGTGATAGTAGGTCCAAGGAGATCCTAGATCTGGTGCATTTAGATGTGTGTGGACTGATTCAGTTCCATCTTCGAGTGGTTACCGATATTATGTGACCTTCATTGATGATTATTCTAGGAGGACATGGATCCTCTTCATGAAGACCAAGGATGAGGTCTTCAATCGATTCAAGGAGTTCAAGGCTCTATTGGAGAATCAGAATGGGAAGAAGATCAAAATTTTGAAGTCAGATAATGGGGGAAAGTAAACCTCCATCGAGTTCAGATATTTCTACAAGGAGGCAGGGATTAAGAGGGAGTTGGAAGTGCCTTTCAACCCATAGAAAAACAGGGTTGCAGAGAGGAAGAACTGGACCGTAGTTGAGGTTGTTAGGGAAATGTTGCATGACCATGATCTACCCATGATGCTTTGGGAAAAGCATGCAACATGACAGAGTATGTTCAGAACAGGAGTCCTCATAGGATATCAGAGGACAAGACTCCTGAGAAGGAATTCATAGGAGTGAAACCAGAGATAGGGCGTCTAAGTATCTTTAATTGTCCAGTTTACTTCCATGTTCCTAAGGAGAAAATGATGAAGTTGGAACCTTCTGGAAGGAAGGTCATGTTTGTAGGATACAACGAGACTTTGAAGGCCTACCATATCTACATTCCAGGACAATAGCATGTTGAGATTATTCAGAATGTCAGATTTGAGGAGGACTTGGCCTTCACGAGGTCTCGAGAGACCACAATAGGTGGAGAGGAGAAGGAGGATCCAAAGGTTGAGGAGAGTACAGATCCATCCAGTACAGAGGAGCAACCCTCAAACCACGAGGAGGAGTCAGAGGATTTTTTGGATCCAGTGGACACTCCTAGTGACGAGGACACAAGGTCTAGATGGCTTTGAGATACCTTTAAGGATGTAGAGGGGCCTGCATCCCCCAGAGGCACCTTTAGGGAAATTAGGCCTTTGTAAAGGTTTTCTAGCCATGTGGCTCTTATGAGTAACATCATTGATTCCAAGCCTTCTAGTTTCGAGGAGGTAGTGGGCCAACATGTTTGGAAGGATGTTGTGATGGAGGAGTATCAATGCATCATGAAGAATGGTGTTTGGGACATAGTTCTGAGACTAAAAGGGAACTTTGTGGTGACTTCCAAGTGGATCTATAAGATCAAACATACTGCAAATGGTAGCATTGAGAAGTATAAGGAAAGGTATGTAGCTAGAGGGTTCTCCCATAAAGAGGGGGTGGATTACGAGGAGACTTTTGCTCCAATTTCCAGATATACTTCTACCAGGGATGTTATCTCTCTTGCTTCGGTGATGGGGTGGAAGATAGATCATATGGATGTGAAGACAATGTTCCTCAATGGTGTGATTGAGGAAGTGTACATAGAGAAACTTCAATGGTTTTAGGTACATGGGAGGAAATCTTATGTTTGAAAATTGAAGAAGGCTTTGTATTGACTCAAGCAGGCACCTAGAGCATGGTCCTCGAGGATTGACAGGTATTTGCAGAGCTTGGGATTCACCGAGAGTGAAGCGGACCCCAACCTATATCGCGTACATGTTGGTAAGGATCCTCTCATATTGGTGTTATCTGTCGATGATTTGTTTCTCACAAGAGATGACAAGCTCAATACCAAGTGAAAGAAAGAATTGGCTTCAGAGTTCAAGATGACGGATATTGGATTGATGCATTACTTCTTGGGATTAGAGGTGTGGCAGTAGCCAGGCGATATCTTCCTAGGACAAGGGAAGTATGCAGTTGATATATTGAGGAGGTTCGGGATGATGGATTGTAAGTCCATGACTACACCTATGATTATTAATCTGAATACGTTGGGGGATTCAGATTTAGACTTGGTGGATCCCACGATGTACAGGAAGTTGACTAGGTTGTTGATGTACCTGGTTAAAACAAGACCATCCATGAAAGGATGCATCCCTTGGATAATAAATATATATGGAACACTCATAATAAATAATTATTTATGATATATATGTATACCTTATATAAATATATTATTACATTAATAATATTGTTTAATAATTAATAATCATATTATTAATTATTAATCTAGTAGAATGTCTTTCCAATGTTTCCCAAACATCAACAGTCAGGGCATTATTCAAGACAAAAGGCATGACCAAGCACTCGAAGATAACTTCTTTAGACTTGAAGGTCATCTTCCATACATGAGTTTGTTCAATTGGCACCTAATGGTATCCTGATACACTCCTCTACCTACTTCTAATAGGCCTTGGGAGTCCATCTCCATGGATTACATGTTTGGTCTACCTTCAATGTCTCGGATTAGAGGTGTGGCAGCAGCCAGGCGAGATCTTCCTCGGACAAGGGAAGTATGCAGTTGATATATTGAGGAGGTTCGTGATGATGGATTGTAAGTCCATAACTACACCTATGATCACTAATATGAATACGTTGGGGATTCAGATTCAGACTTGGTGGATCCCACGATGTACAGGAAGTTGATTAGGTCGTTGATGTACCTGGTTAAAACAAGACCATCCATGAAAGGATGCATCCCTTGGATAATAAACATATATGGAACACTCATAATAAATAATTATTTATGATATATATGTATACATTATATAAATATATTATTACATTAATAATATATATTTATGATATATATTATAAATATATATCATAAATATATATATCATAATTTTTCATATATATATTTATGATATATTGAGGAGGTTTGGGATGTTGGATTGTAAGTCCATAACTACACCCACTAGCAAATTTGGCTCATTTTGCGACGGTTGTTTTGACGCTCTTGCGATGTTATGTCATGGATATTGCGACGAATCTTGAGTCTCTGAAACATCGTTTTATGTCACGTGGCAACTGAACCAAACTTGAATTACCATCGCAAGAGAGACGACCCAAAGGAACTTCTCACAATTGTGACAAAAAATAAATATCGTCGCTAATACGACAATATAGGCAAACTAAGTGAAACCAACATTTTTTCGCAATTGAGACGACCATTGCGATGACAGATTTCGTTGCTTATATAGCAAATGCGTCGCAGCAATTTAAGTTCTTGTCACACTTGCGACGACAACTTTCTTATGTTTATGTAGCAAATACGTCACAACAATTTAAGTTGTTGTTGCACTTGCGACGACCATTGCGATGACAAATTTCATTGATTATATGGAAANAGAGCAACTTCAAGGGTTTGAGGTACATGGGAGGAAATCTCATGTTTGAAAATTGAAGAAATCTTTGTCCTAGGGCATGGTCCTCGAGGATTGACGGGTATTTGCAGAGCTTGGGATTCACCAAGAGTGAAGCGGACCCCAACCTATATCGCATACATGTTGGTAAGGATCCTCTCATATTGGTGTTATATGTCGATGATTTGTTTCTCACAGGAGATGACAAACTCATTACCAGGTGCAAGAAACAATTGGCTTCAGAGTTCGAGATGACGGGTATTGCATTGATGCATTACTTCTTGGGATTAGAGGTGTGGCAGCAGCCAGGTGATATCTTCCTAGGACAAGGGAAGTATGCAGTTGATATATTGAGGAGGTTCGGGATGATGGATTGTAAGTCCATGACTACACCTATGATCATTAATCTGAATACGTTGGGGGATTCAGATTTAGACTTGGTGGATCCCACGATGTACAGGAAGTCGATTAGGTTGTTTATGTACCTGGTTAAAACAAGACCATGCATGAAAGGATGCATCCCTTGGATAATAATTATATATGGAACACTCATAATAAATAATTATTTATGATATATATGTATACCTTATATAAATATATTATTACATTAAAAATATTACGTTAGTAATATTGTTTAAT
>JASDQU010306609.1:95034-108098 GCA_032191745.1 Picea mariana | reverse complement strand
TAAGGATGCACGTCACACCCTTGTAGACCCTCGTCTTTTATATGATATGTCTTTGTAGTACCTCCATAATTAGAAAAATATATAATGCGGAGAGGGGTGAAAGCGTTCCTTTTCCAGTATGCCAGGCTAGCATGTTGTGAGTGTGAGATACGGTGACCTACCAGTGAATCATTAACGTTGGTGAACATTCTTCTTTGGATAGGCGGTGATGAGGAATCTTTTTTCCATATTTGTATCCTTTCGCATGTTGTGAGTGACAAATATGGTGACCTAACCATCAATTATTGGAGTTTTTGATGCAGATTTTTCTATGTGGGCACGAGTCTTCCATTAACAAAAGGTACATTTATAATTTGGACATTTTATGTTTTCAATGATTATATTTTTAATAAGCATTATCCATTCACAAATTTGTCCGAGGGGTGTACCATAGGGGCATTATCGATATAGATCAGGTCCTGTCAAGAGAGAGAACAAACATGCTTGGTGCGTAGTCAACATTGAGTTTGATAGTGGTAGGCCATTCAGTTTGATAGCCATAAATCATTTAATACCCAATTCCAAAGCAAGCATGACCAAGAAACCACTTGTCCGCCGTACATTTCTAACATATTATTGGGTTTATACGAGAAAGGTCATTTGCTAGGTATGAACCTTCAAATACCTAGCAACAGAGGCATTAGGTCAAATACCTCTGTCAAATGCCTCTGTCAAATACCTAGCAACAGAGGCATTAGGTCAAATACCTAGCAAAAGAGGCATTAATTGATAAGGAAAGTATGAATTTGTAATGGTATATGCGAGAAAATAATTGATAATCTGATTTTTTGCTTTCAAAGATGTGAGCGATCATCATGGCCATCGCGAAACGGGTCCATGAAAAAGATGTTAGTGGCCCACATTTGTTATCACTACTAACATATCGCATCTCTTACTAATAAGTGTCATGATATTATTCAAAGTATTGCCAAGTGCCAATATAAATACAGAAAACATATAGTTTCAAATGCCAAACAAATATACATTGTTTTTATATTTAAAGTATTATAAAGAAGATTTCTTAATTTTTCAGTTTACTAATTATCAATTTCTTTTAATATTGCAAACAAAGATTAAAGAAAATCTAAACATAAATTTTATAATTAAAAGAAATAAATCTATCATAAATATTAAAATCCAAAATACACCGTCTAAATAATTTTATTTTATTTTTCATATACTTTTATGGATCTATGTATATAATTTAGGATCCATATCATTCTAAGCCAAACATTGCAACACATCCATATTTTTTATTTTTTAATAATCTTTTTTATTATTTACTATTAGTATTATCTCTATTTCCATATTGTATTGGTAGAAAGAGATTAATTGTAATATTGGAGTCAAACAAGGTTGTCCCTTGTTCCCTACCTTTTTTGGTATATACATTGATAAATTAGAAGATTGCTTGGAAAAAGCAGGTTGTGTCGGCCCTACTCTCACTGGTGTAGTAATCAATTTTCTTCTTTATGCCGATGGTATCATTGTTATGGGAAGGAGTCCCCATGATCATGAAATCCAACTAAGAATCCTCAAGGATTTTTTCTCCAATAAGGGTATAACTGTTAATACTGATAAAACTAAGGTCACGATTCTTAAATCCAATAAGATCACTTATGATACCTTCGTATATGAAAACAAAAACTTGGAGGAAGTGACTTCATACAAATATCTTGGAATTGATATTCACCACAAGCTCAACTGGAATTATAGCATTGAGAAAAAGAGTATTGGGGGATGTAAAGCTTATTATGGGATTGAAAACAATTGGAAATCAATCGATCTTTAGAGTTGGAATAAGAAGAAACTCCTCTTTGAGACTCTTGTTACACTTGTTATTCATTATGGATGTGAATTTTGGGGCTTTAGTATGTCTTGTGAATCATGGAGAAAGATAGAGAAAATACAAAAGAAATTTATAACCTATAATCTCAAAATTAAAGGAGATACGCCCTATCCCATCCTCCTCTTAAAAACAAGCCTCTCCCCCATTGAGAGAACATCTATGAATAGATACCTAATGTATGAGAACAAGTTAAACAACATGGAATATAAGAGGCTTCCTAAAACTGCTCCAAATTGGTGTGATAAAGAGTTAGAGGAAAAAATAAAATTAAGTTATTATAAGGATGTAATCAACCCTAATATATAAGATCAAAATTATCTATCAGTTTTGACAAGTGTATAGAAAAAAATAAGCATTGCTAAGATAAGAACCAATTCTCACGAGCTCCATAGTGAAACTGGGCATTGGTCAATTCCTAAAATGCCATGGGATGAAAGAGTGTGTCACCTTTGTGACACTAAAAAGGTTGAAGATGAAAAGCACTTTCTCTTAGATTTTACAGCCAATACCCAGATTAGATCTCAGTTTAAAAATATTTGTCACACTACCAACCTTCCTAACCACATAAATCAACAAAACTATGGTGATATTGGAAAGCTTCTCTTAATGCTTTTCGAGCACAAAATAATATTCTAAAGAATCACAAGTAATCACTTACCCTCTTAAGGTCCGGTAGACCAATTTGGTCTTAGTGGGATTTAATCATCATCATCATCAACAACATCATCATTAAGTTTATCCCTCTTAAGTAAACACAACTTGTATCATTTTTTATATTAGTAATTGTTATCTTTCATTTATATGTTTATTTCCACATTTCCTCTTAAGAGGTCACAAGTTCAAATCCAGAGGGGGGTAGGGTATGTATACCTCCGTAGACTTTACCAGACAAATCGTTGGGTGGAGGGGGGTCCCTTGTCCCACAAACAAGGGGGTCTCATACACCAATTTGGTGTGGCTTGGTCGTGACCTTAAAAATAGATTATTATTATTATTGGATTACATGCACTTTCGTAGTTTCATAGACCATTTTTTGGGAGTGCAAGAACAGGTCAGCAATTAACAAAAATCTTAATTGACGACAAACACCACTGAGGTTGTAATCAATGTGGGAAACTTTCTCTAATCATATTTGTAAGAAAAAATATTACTTTGTTGGTATTTAGTGGAAATAAAAATATTAGTAACTTGATATTTTTTAAGATATGCGAAAAATTTCCTGTAGTCATGAAAATGTTTCACGGAAAGGATGGTAGCAACCATTGAATCATTTGTAAAGACATTCAATCACATATATTCATCACATATATCAAATCAATCAAACATTATTGTTGAGCAGTTTTAGTGATTAAGATCTTTAGCAAACAATCTTTTATTTATATATTTATAGAAATGATTCCACTTTATATTCAATGTATTCTATTACTACCACACTATAACGAAAATACTTGTAGCAGATGTTATAGCAGAGGTTTTTAGTGTTACAAAATTGACAAAAAATTTCAAAAAAACCTCCACTAAAACATTTGTTTTGTTGTAGCGGAAGTTTTTCCAGAGATTATAATGAAACTTCATTATAACTAAAAAAATATGTGCGGCGAGAGGTTTTAGTGGATTTTTTTCTAGGAGGTGCGATTCACGGTGTATACACACTGTTGCATTCTCAAACTTAAAGCACCGGTGCTTACATTTCATAAAAATCATCGGGGTTGTCAAAAAAATATCTGGGCATTGGTACTCTTCTAAATAATAACACATCGGTTCTTTAATGACAACAATGCATAAGTCGAATATATGATACCATGCACTAGTGTGTTATAGGACAAGATTGACCAAGGCATGAATTTAAAATATACCGATGCAGAAGTCTAATACAAAAGCATCAATGCGTTGTTTTAATTAAATGCACCAAAAGGCCGATTTTTGTTATTATAATTGTTGTTAAAATAGTATGATGATCGATGTTGGTTCATTGTATTACGACATCGGTGCACATTTTATTACAACACCAATGTTTTTTAGTATTAAACGCACTCGTGTTCATTTTCCTTTTTTAGAAACATTGACCTGTGATAGTGCAATTATGGTTATTTTTTAATCCCATTGTTCATAAAAAATTTGACATATATGTTATAATAGTATTCATATAAATTAAATTTTGAATAGTGCATTTGGACACAATGTTTGATGAATTTGTTATATCATCATATTTCACATCTCTTCATTATAAGATTCAATCATCTATATATTTAATCAAGGATGTAACATTTCACAACGACATTGGACAACATAATAGAATAAAATAAAATTGTTATTATTATATATGAATAAGAGGCTATTTGTCATACAAAATGAGAGACTTATTGGTAACTCCTTTTCTTTGAATTGGGACACTATGTCCATTAAACTAAACAAAATGTCTCATTTTCACAGATAATTATTTTAAAAAATACAACAACTTACATTGATATCAAAATATATTGATCATCATTCTTCGTTGGAACTGTTATCAGTGCTTGAGCTACTTCCGTGACTTGGGTTATTTGGCTTGATTTTATTTGATTGCCTCAATTGTTTTTCCATCTACAAAACTAAAAATAAAGTGTAATGAGTATATCTACATTGGTGAGAATAATGAAAACTGAAATAATTAATATATATGAATGTAAATTGAAATGTCTGAGTAACACTACCAATGGATGTCTCTAAGTAAGTTGTTGTCCAATAAAGAAGTTACTCTCCACTAATTATATGTGAGAAGGCTGTAAGTTAAATACATAAAATTGCTAAGTCAAATATATTATTTGATATCATTTAAAGATGCGATAGGCATAATTGATATAAGACATAAAGGAAATAGTGTGAACAAGTGTAAGGGTAAATATGTACAACTGAGTGAAATAGGGATACATATATCGCAAGTAAAAGGTAACGCTGGGTGTGGATATACAGTGTAAATATAGGGTAAAAATGTATGGTGAAAATATGTATCGTGGAGTGTACAGATTGGTATCACTGTCTAATTGTTTTAAATTACGAAAATAAATTGTTGTGGAAAATGATATGGCTTCTAGGGTATCATCATAGTATTTATCATAAGCAAAATAAACGTTGTCAAGTATTAGAACGATTCATGGTCATAATTCTGGAACACAGGGTTGGATATCTGGATCGCAAGGTAATAATTGAGATGCAAATTTTAATGGAGGATATGCTAAAAACATAGAGCCATAACCATCCTTACCCCGGGCCAATCCAGTCAACGTTGACGCAATACAAGCATTGTCCAACAATAGGCACTATACAAATACAGGGACATAACATTGTTATACATGTTATATGAATTTGCTATCAAAATTACTTTCAATGATATAAATTCGCTACCCAATTACACAGGTGACATTGTCTATTACAAAAATTGTTGTCAACTAATATAGACAGAAATATAGTTGCATGCATTACCCATAATCAATTGAAAATACATGAGTGTGAAGGAAACTCCTATCACTAATTGACCAAAATGAAAAAATGTCTAAACAGTAGTATCTAGATTCAAAATAGATACAATGCCAGTATCAAGCATGGTAAATGATGAAATCTACAAGCATGACTGTGAATGATATTGCAAAACAACCCATAAAATTCTACCCAACCAGAGAGAACTACGCAATATCCTGGTATGTTTAGTGGATAACATTATCTAACACCCTTTTTAGACTTTCATCGGGTATGTGATGTACAAAAACATTATGTAGAGAAGTAATGAAATGAATGAACCACAGATTCTGATTTCACAACCGCTTTCCAGTAGTAAGTAGTAAGTACTACTAAATTGTTTTGTAATGTAAAAGAGTCAACAAGATTGCATGTGACTCTTCCCAGAAGAACAAGCAAGGATTCTAACCAACTTATAAAAATATAGAAGAATCCAAAAATACTCCAATACTGTAATGTAAATAAGTCTAGTGGAAAGTAAGTCATCCATAAAATGGAACTTGGAAAAGCCAACAATTCACTTCCTTTTACAATATTTCCATGAAGGCCCTTTTTCCAAAACGTATGCACAACTTAAATTGGTGTCTGTGAGGGGTGGTTACTAGAAAAAAAATTAAACCTATATACCTTAACAAAGATACTAATCGTGTGCAACTCCAAATCATAACAAACTAAAAACATAGAGAATGTATGCTAAGACAATAGCTTCATTTCTATAATAGCTGCATGCATTTCTAGACATAAGGAGATTAGCTTACATATTCGTTGCGAATCCTGGAAAGAAAGAATCATTTTTTTTTCTTTTTGAAAAACAAGTTGTCCACAACATTTACATTCTCATGGACACATTCTGTCAAGTGCATAACCTCCATGACTAAACGTTTTTGATACAACTTAACACTGATGAAAGGATTAACATATTGAAACGCATGGAGTAACAATAATGAAATTGTTGGCATTCAAGGTTTAAATTCACTGCCTTTAAGAGCGTAATCCCACTGTCAATTCAATATCAAAACACAAACATAAATTTCCAAGAAAGGTATTAAAATATAGAGTTAAAATTTAGTGGATAGGAATGATAACAATGCCATAAGTTCTCAACACAAGAAGGCGCAATGACCACCAATCGACCAAGAACAATCAACAGGGGTAGACGGTTGGGAAAAAACATCCTTCCCTCATCATCCATGCATAGAAAATCAGGGCGTTAGGATCTATAGGTCTATTAACATTGAAATGACGACCGTCGATCTGACTCTTGGCCTACTGCTCAGGAGACGACTGATGAGCTAGGGACGAGGGAGAAGTAATGAGCGCAAACTCATCACAAAATCAATAAAACCATAGGGCGGTCACAATATGCAGGGATCGAAATCCAATGGAATCAATCAACAATGAGCTTAAGGCTATGGGGAATTAAGTTATCAATTAAAATGCCAAGTCAACATTTTCTTTACCCAATTAAAATACAT
This sequence comes from Picea mariana, assembly GCA_032191745.1. NCBI lineage: Eukaryota > Viridiplantae > Streptophyta > Pinopsida > Pinales > Pinaceae > Picea > Picea mariana. The sequence goes on along the minus strand of JASDQU010306609.1, from coordinate 101,240 downwards.
AATTGAAAGCCTGATGTATAATAAGAATCTACCATGAAAACTCAAGTAAGCATATCGTAGCCCAATTCGTACTTTGATTCGTCCCACGCGCTCTGTGTAGCTCCCACTTGCCAATTGATGAAACTTCACCAGTACCTCCCAACCAATGCTAGGGATACTCTTCTTCCCCCTTAGCCCCCCGAGCGGCAAAGGGAACACACACACTGAACTAGGGATGATCTAGTTCCCAGCTTGCCTCGCAAGGCTGAGATACCACTCCTCACCGAGCTGGATATCGCAACTCCCACAAGCTAAGTCAGTCAAGTCTAAAATTTTTCATCGTAACGTTACACATAACATAAGATAATCATCCTCCTCCTTCTCCCTCCTTTATATAGAGTTTCTAAGTCATTTACTTTCCCAAAATCCCCNAGATGGGTATCCCAACTCCTACAAGCTAAGTTAGTCAAGTCTAAAATTCTGCATCGTAACATTACACATAACAGAAGATAGCCATTCTCCTCCTTCTCCCTCCTTTATATAGAGTTTCTAAGTCATTTACTTTCCCAAAATCCCCTTTAATTTATTGTTCAATAATTTAATTCATAAAAATCGTTCTCGTACATGTGTCACCCATCCCCTTCATTGCACCATAAATTAATTTCATTAATTAATTAATTACTCTTATTTCCCTCACCCACCTAAAAGCATTCCTAGAATCGCTCCTAGGTGTCTGCATATTCCCTTACACATTTTAATGACTTACCCCCTTACTAATTCACTAGTTGAGCTCAATTTAGAAAGTTATTAAATGAAAAATACCTTACTAAGTTAGTCTTTCTGCTTGTTCCTTATGTTTTCCTTTCTCTTTATGTTTCCCACTTTTTCGTAGTTTCCTAATTCTTTTAAATTTCGTTCTTTCCCTTTTCATTTAAAACTCAAATTGGCAAGTGTAGAAATTTACCTTTTCCCCCTTTTTCTTTTTAATTAATACATTTTTAATTAGAATTTTTAATTTCATCGCTTACCCCCTTCTCGTCACATGATTAATGATGATTACTTTTATTGTTTATTTATTTTTCTTTTTCTTTTTATATAAATATATATATATTTTTATCACAAGTATCACTTACCTAGATTTTAATTTTCGAAGTTGGGCGACATTTTATTAGGGAAATTGTTTTTAAATATTTATTATCACGTTATTTGTTCTAAGGCCATCTAGATTTGTTCATTTATTATTTAACAATGCGGCATTCCATTCAGGACGCACTAGGTGCTCCAAGGGTGCCACTCACCTCATTTTGTTTCCCTTGCGTGATGTTCCCTTCAGGACGCACTACGTGCTACAAGGGTGCCACTCACCTCTTTCCATTTTTCTTGCACGATGTGCCCTTCAGGACGCACTACGTTCTCCAAGGGTGCCACTCGCCTCTTGATTGACTTGGTAGACATCAACAACCCCTAGAGTCAATACTCCACTAAGTGATCTTGTGGGAGACTAAGGGCCTCTAAGGAATAAGGCCCCTGCCTTATTATGTGCCCCATAGAATCATCGTGAGCGACTGTCGCAGTCTGTCCTCATGGCATCATGGGTCTTCTCGAACTAGGCAGTCATTAACCTACAATTCGAGCCATGACAGGAGTGCTAGTAGGTTGTGGCAAGGTTGTTGTCCATACCTCTCCGTCAACTTCTCTGGTTATCGTGCGTGACCCCTCTACTCCACATGGGAGTCTCGTCGGCAAGCTATCGTCAGCCTGCATCATCAACAACAATCGAACCCTAATAGTCCACTCCCTGACTCGATCCGGAGTCCAAGGGTTTCATCGATTCCTCAACATCCTCGAGGTCCAAATCCAACACACTCAGGAGAACTGAGTCAATAGCACCTATCTAATTCAATATAACAAAATAAATTATAATCAAATCCATAATGCCTCATAATAATAATCCATTGTCAAAGGTATAATAATCTAGATCTCTTGCAATCAAGTGTCCTCAAAGAATAATTTCGCTCAGTGTGCACAAGAGCGGGATGTTACATACACCTCCCTCTTGGTCTAAACTTCGTCCTGAAGTTTCATAGTATATAAGTGCTGAAATAGTGTGTATCAAAGTATCATAAGTCTATCTATCCAAAAAAAATGGAAACCGTTGGTGCATATCATATGCGTCCTTCGAGGTCGCTAGGTGCAGACTATAGTTGTCCCACTAGACCTTGACCTCATCTAATGTTCGACGTCGTAGCTGTCGAATGTGATGATCCATGATGTGGATAGGCTCAGCCATGAGCACACCCTCATCCCACACCCGCAAGTTTCTCAAGTCAAAACATGTGTAGGATCACTAATAATAATGTCTCAATAGAGACGTGAAAGAAATCATGCATACACCTCAAGAATCAAGCAAGGCTAGTCATTAGGCCATGAGCCTCTCTTTTCTACAATCTTGTAGGATCCCACGAGCCTAGGAGATATTTTATCCCCTTTTCCAAACTTGATCGAACTCTTATGTGGTTTCAGCCGCAAAAATACTCGATCGCAACATCGTAACTATGGTCGACACGATGCGCATTAACATAAATTTTTTGTCGATCCTGTGCTTCCTTGCTCCTTTTTCTTATATTTTGTATTTAATATTCCATCTCTTGGATCACTTTTGGTCCCACCAAGACCCTATCCTAATCTGATCCCACTCAAAGGCATCCGACACGATCGCCCGTAAAGAAACTCGAAGGGCGCCATCTTAATGGTTCTTTGGTAATTGTTGTTATAAGTAAATTCTACCAGTGGAAAGAATTCTTCCCAACACTTCTGTTGGTCCATCATGTACATGTGCAACATGTCTTCCAAGGTCTGGTTCATTCATTCGATCTTCCTGTCAGTCTTCGGGTGATACACAGTACTAAAGTTAATTTGGGTTCCCAAGGAATCTTGGAAACTTGTCCAAAATCTTCCAGCAAACACCGATCCTTGATCAGATATAATCCTCTTAGGTACGCCATGTAGCCTCACAATGTTACTGATGAAAACTCTAGCTATGTTAGGTGCTTGATGCATCGTACACACAATAATAAATGAGAACTCTTCGTCAGAGTGTCGACTACCACAAAAATTGAGTTGTGTCTCCTTGTCGTCTGTGGCAATCCAACAATGAAATCCATCGAAATAACCTCCCATTTTGATTCTGGAATAGCATGTGGCTGTAGTATTCCTGCTGGATGTCTATGTTCATCCTTTACCTGCTGACATTCTAGACATCTGGCCACATAGTTAACTATGTCTGCCTTCATTCCCTTCTAGAAGAATAAGGGTTTAAGGTCCTCCCTCATCTTTGTGACTCCCAGGAGAGCCATCTACACTGCTTGTGAGCCTTGTTTACGATCAAACTACTCAACTCGTCGTTCAGTGGTACGTAAATCCAATTTTTAGACCTCAATAATTCCACCATTGTCAAATGTAAATCCTTCAAATATTGGTACCATCATTGTGTTTTGTTTGATAAAATGCTTGACCTCTTTGTACCATTCATCATTGCACTGTAAAGTTAGGATATTTTCACGTAGATTCATCTCAAGAGGCAACACTGAAGGGATGCGTGGTCTTCGACTCAACGCATTTGCCACTCGGTTCACTATTTCTTTTATATAAGAAATCTTGAAGTTGTACTCGCTAAGCAATTCCGACCAACGCCATTGTTGCGCGTTCAGGTCGCTTTGTGTAAATATGTGTTGTAGTCCACAGTGGTCCGTCTTTAGTTCAAATTTCCGTCCAACAAGATAGTGTCTCCAAACCTTCAAGGCCTATACAATGGATAACATCTCCAAATCATGCATTGCATAGTTAGCCTCATGCCTTCTCAGTTTCCTCGAGATGTAGGCGATCACTCGACCGTCTTGCATCAAGAATCTACCTAAGCCTTCCTTAGATGTGTCAGTGCATACCAAGAAGTCTGTGTCCATGTAAGGGACCTTTAGTATTAGTGTTGTTGTCAATAGATCCTTGAGCCTCTAAAATTCCTCTGCGCATTTCTCATTCCAAACAAACTTCTTGTTCTTCTTCTGTAACTTCGTAATCAGGTTTTCTATCTTTGAAAATCCCTCGATGAACCGTTGATATTATCCTGATAAGCCCATGAATCCACACACTTCTAGGACATTCGTCGGCGTAGGCCATTCCATAATAGCCTTGACCTTTGCTGGATCCACGACAATACCTTTGCCAAAGATGACATTCTCTAAGTAGTGAATCCTCGATTGATAAAACGAGAATTTGGACAACTTCCCATACAATTTGTTCTCCCATAGACACTGTAGTACCAAGTGCAAGTGCTCTTTATGCTCCTCCATCGTCCGAGAGTAAATCAAAATATCGTCAATGAATACTTGGACGAAGTTGTCCAAGTACTCGCAGAACACCCTGTTCATAAAGCTCATAAATACCCCTGGGGCGTTTGTTAGTCCAAACGGAAAAACAGTAAACTCATAATGTCCAAACCTTGTTTTAAAGCGGTCTTAGGGACGTCATCCTCCTTGATCTATAACTGGCTATACCCTGATCACAAATCAATCTTTGAAAACATCATCGCACCCTTCATCTGATCGAACAGATCATCAAACCTTGACAACAGATATTGAGTCTTGATCGTTGCCTTGTTCAATTGATGGTAGTCAATGCAGAGCCTCCATGAACCATTCTTATTTCGTATGAAAATAATAGGCGTGCCCTAGGTAACTCCTTCGGAAATATGTCTACAACTCTCTCACCACCGGATGGTGTTCTAGACCTTCCTCTACTCCCTTTTCGTTTAACACAAGGATCGCATAAAGATTACATCCCTTGTGCAAGATCTTCCATAGATGAAAGGAAGAGATTAACCTCACAGAAACTCCCTTGTTCTGATATAGAATCACGCGTCTCTGTCCCTCATCATCAACCAAGCTCAATCATTTTGTCTTACACTTGAGTATCGCCACATGCGATTCCAACTAGTCCATACTGATCACTACGTCATAAGATCCTAAGATCATGACGTACATGTTTGTCCTGGTGACAAAATATCCTAGGTTAAGGGTACAATTCGTAACCTTCCCTCCAACCTTTTGTTTGTCTCCTGAAGCCATCTTTACAAAGATAAACTCATCCTGTTCCATTGCCTTACCTTAATCATTTTTAGCGTTGCACCACAAATGATACTCTCGGTAGCACCAGGATCTATCAAAATACTAAGAGTCTGGTCAGCAACGGTACCTGACGTCTTGAGCATAGTCAACTGATGCTCTTCCTAGAGGTTATTCACCATGGCATGAATTTGATGGGCCTTGCCCAATCTCCCATGGTAGTGGGTCCGGTTGATCCAAATGCTCTGGCCCTTTCCTCTAGGTAGTAATGTTGGTAATGTGGCTCCCCACAATCCAACACATTTTCTTTGGTCCAGTATTCTTGGTACCTGAAGTAGAGGCTGAATTCTAACAATAAGGCCAATATTGAACTTCTTGACCTTAAGTCCACGGGTAATTTAGTGTGGAACATGCCTAAGAAGCTCTAGGATGGGCCTCGTACTCGGCCACCGCACAACTGCCTTGTCACAAGGCATCAAACTCATTGAGCTGATGCTCAATGAATCCCTCAGAAAGATACTTCTCTTGGAACTGTTCCTCGAACAATTCCCATTACACATCGTCGATGACCATGTTCAAATGTGGCAGGAGCATCTTCCACCATAGAAGAGTGCTCCCCTTCAGTTGAAACACCACCATGTGGACCTTCATGCTAGAGGTCGTAATCGCCAGGCATGAAGCACAACACCTTTCTCTACAATTGTGCCTTGACAACATAGTCATCTGTGGCACTCATGGACTCGAGAACTTGACTCTCTCGAGTTCTCGGTGGATGCTAATGGTATTATCTAGGGTGCATTGTGGACCCTCACGGGTACATGTTCCCTAGCTTGCTCTCAGTACCGATGGTGAATGAAGGCCTTTTAACATTACCTAGAAGGGCCTTGTCAGACCATCATCATCCCTTACGGAAAGCGAATCTATCCCAAGGACTTGCCCTTCCCCTTAGGGTTTTACTCCAAGGGTGCGGGAACTTCTGGAGGCATCTCACCTCCTTCCACGACACCACATTGTGAACCTCTGAGGCGTCCTCTAAATGCAATCACCACATGGACACATTAAGGTTTTTAATTAACATAAGGGTTAATACTCACAGGTTTACTGCAA
>JASDQU010306609.1:72211-94848 GCA_032191745.1 Picea mariana | reverse complement strand
TATATAAACAAGTCGAGAACAACGGTTACAGCTAAAAAACACATCTGATGGTGAGCACCATGCTCGCAAAACTGACAATAGACAACTATGACTCCATGCATTGGCACAAGGGAAACTGGGCGAAACATGCGTAAAACAACAAGGAGAAACGACTACCCACCCACCATGAACATGACCATGCCTACAAGCTAAGGGACAACATCCCCATCCTGACACAACGACCTCGAAGGCCATTTAACTAGAACCTCAATGGCGCGCAACCAAACACCTGAAGGCGTTACAACCCAATGCCAACAACAACTACAACGAGAAAATGCCCACCACGGGTAGCACTGACTCCGATCAAGTTATCGTTCACCTCTATTCATTAGGGCATGCAATGAATCCCTCCTCAGGGATTAGGTCTTTGTCATATGATAGGTGTGATAACAACTGTGGCGCAACAACATAACAATACCCTCAACACCAGCTAAAATCAATGCGTTATGAGATCAACTTAACCATTCTAGCATGTGACGATTAAACCTAGCACCCAACCAACAAGTCAACAAGATGACTAAGACAATCATATGACACTAAAAATATCTTGCAGAACAAATCAATCTGAGCATGGTAAAAGATTATCATTAACACATGCAACTCGAGGAAACTGTAATCCAAATCCCACGGTGAGATAAGTATCTTATGCTATCCATTAAAAATGAACTACACAAATTTAGTTGTTGTCCTTACATAAAAAATTTGCAGCCCCTTAATGACCTTTCCATCGTTTAATTTAAAACTGAAACAGATATAAGTATTTTTCCTCATAATGAGTTCTCTATATAGCTAAGAATTCATAAAACAAGTTTTAAATGATTGGTGAATATGCTAAAGTTCACCATTAAGAAAATCATCAATTTGCTATAAGAAAACCAACAAATTCACGTTTCCAATAGTATCAATGGCTATCTCTAAGTAAGTTTTTGTCCAATAAAGAAGTTACTCTCCACTAATTATATGTGAGAAGGCTATAAGTTAAATACGTAAAATCGCTAAGTCAAATATATTATTTGATGTCATTTAAAGATGCGATACGAAGAATTGATATAAGACATAAAGGAAATAGTGTGAAAAAGTGTAAGGGTAAATATGTACATCAGAGTGAAATAGGGATACATATATCACAATTAAAAGGTAATGATGGGTGTGGATATACAGTGTAAATATAGGGTAAAAATATATGGTGAAAATATATATCGCAGTGTAGAAATTGGTATCATTGTCTAATTGTTTTAAATTACAAAAATAAATTGTTGTAGAAAATAATACGGCTACCAGGGTATCATCATAGTATTTATCATAAGAAAACTAAACGTTGTCAAGTATTAGAACGGGTCACGGTCATAATTTTGGAACACAGGGTTGGATATCTAGATCACAAGGTACTAATTGAGATGCATATTTTAATGGAGGATACACTCAAAAAGTAGAGCCATAACCATCCTTACCCCGGGCCAATCCAGTCAACACTGACACACTACAAGCACTTCCCAACAATATATGCTATACAAATATAGGGACATAACACTTTTATACATGTTATATGAATTTTCTATCAAAATTACTTTCAATGATATAAATTCACTACCCAATTACACAAGTGACATTGTCTATTACAAAAATCATTGTCAACTGATATAGACATAAATATAGCTGCGTTCATTACCCATAATTGAGTGAAAATACAGGAGTGTGAAGGCAAATCCTATCACTAATTGACCAAAATGTAAAAATGTCTAAACAATGGTATATAGATTCAAAACATATACAATGCCAGTATCAAGCATGGTAAATAATGAAATCTACAAGCACGACTGCGAATGATATTGCGAAACAACCCATAAAATGCTACCCAGCCAGAGAAAACTACGCAATATCCTAGTATGTTTAGTGGATAACATTAACTAACACCCTTTTTAGAATTTCATAGGGTCTTTGATGTACAACAACATTATGTAGAGAAGCAATGCAATGAATGAACCACAGATTCTGATTTTACAACCACTTATGAGTAGTAAGTAGTAAGTACTACTAAACTGTTTTGTAATGTAAAAGCTTCAACAAGATTGCAAGTTCCTCTTCCCAGAAGAACAAGAAAGGATTCTAACTGACTTATAAAAATATATAAGAATCCAAAACTACTCCAATACTGTAATGGAAATAAGTCTGGTGGAAAGACAGTCATCCATAAAATGGAACTTGGACAAGCCAACAATTCGCTTCCTTTTACAATATTTTTGTGAAGTCCCTTTTTCCAAAATGGATGCACAACTGAACCTGGTGTCTATGAGAGGTGGTTAGTAGAAAACAAATTACATCTGTATACCTTAACAAAGATACTAATCATGTACAACTCCAACTCATAACAAACTAGAAACATAGAGCATGTATGTGAAGACAATAGTTGCATTTCTATAATAGTTGTGTGCATTTCTAGACATAAGGAGATTAGCTTACAAATTCGGTCCGAATCCTAGAAAGAAAGAATCATTTTTTTTTCTTTTTGAAAAATAGGCTGTGCACAGCATTTACATTCTTATGGATGCATTCTGTCAAGTGCATAATCTCCATGCCTAAACATTTTTCATACAACTTAACCCTGATGCAGGGATTAACATATTGAAACACAGGGAGTAAAAATAACGAAATCATTGGCATTCTATGTTTAAATTCGCTGCCATTAAGAGAGTAATCCCAATGTCAATCCGATATAAAAACGCAAACATAAATTTCCAAGAAAGGTATTAAAATATAGAGTTAAAATTTAGGGGATAGGAATGATAACAATGGTAGAAGTTCTCAACACAAGAAGGCGCAATGACCACAAATCAGCCAAGAAAAATCAACATGGGTAGATGTTTGGGCAGAAGCATCCTTCTTTCATCATCCACATACATAAAATAATGGTGTTAGGATCTATAGTTCTATTAACACCGAAGTGATGACCGTCGATCTAGCTCCTGAACGACTGCTCAGGCGAGGACTGATGAGCTAGGGACGAGGGCAAAGTAAGAAGCGCAAACTCATCACAAAATCAATACAACCATAGGGTTGTCACAACATGCAGGGATCTTAAGCCAAGAGAATCAATCAACAATGAGCTTAAGGCTATGGGGAATTAAGTTATCAATTAAAATGTTAAGTCAACATTTTCTTTACCCAATTAAAATACATAATTGAAAGCGTGAGGTATAATAAGAATATACCATGCAGAATCAATTAAGCTTACCATATCCCAAGTCATCCACTCTAAGTCGTTGTCCCACGCGCTCTGTGCAACTTCCACTTACCGACCGATGAGACTTCACCGGTACCTCCCAGCAAACGCTAGGGGTTCTCTTCTTCCCCCTTATCCCCCCGAGCTGTAAATGGGCCACGCACACTGAACTAGAGATCAACTAGCTCCCAACTTGCCTCGCAAGGCTGAGCTACCACTCCTCACTGATCTAGGTATCCCAACTCCCAGAAGCTAAGTCAGTCAAGTCTAAAATTCTGCCACGTAACGTTACACATAACAGAAGAGAACCATCCTCCTCCTTCTCCCTCCTTTATATAGAGTTTCTAAGTCATTTACTTTTCCAAAATCCCATTTAATTTATTGTTCAATAATTTAATTCATAAAAATCCTCCCTGTACATGTGTCACCCATCCACTTCATTGCACCATAAATTAATTTCATTAATTAATTAATTACTCCTATTTCCCTCACCCACCTAAAAGCATTCCTAAAATCGCTCCTAGGTGTCCCCATATTCCCTTACACATTTTAATGACTTACCCCCTTACTAATTCACTAGTTGAGTTTAATTTAGAAAGTTCTTAAATGCAAAATACCTTACTAAGTTAGTCTTTCCACTTTTTCCTTATGTTTCCCTTTCTCTGTATGTTTTTCTCTTTTTCCTAGTTTCTTAATTCTTTTAAATTTCTCTCTTTCCCTTTTCATTTAAAACTCAAATTGGCAAGTGTAGAAAGTTACCTTTTTCCCCTTTTTATTTTTAATTAATACATTTTTAATTAGCATATGTAACAAAACAATTATTTCCCCTTTTTCCCCCTTTTAAATTTTATCCCCTAAAATATATTTTTATATATTAATTGAATCGCTTACCCCCTTCTCCTCACATGATTAGTGATGATTACTTTTATTGTTTATTTATTTTTATTTTTAATTTTAATTTTAATTTTAATTTTAATTTTAGATTTTAATTTTCGAGGCTGGGTGACATTTTATTAGGGAAATTGTTTCTAAATCTTTCTTACCACATTATTCATTCTAAGGCCATATAGGTTTATTCATTTATTATTTAACAATGTGATGTGCCCTTCAGAATGCACTAGGTGCTCCAAGGGTGCCACTCTCCTCATTATGTTTCCCTTGCGCGACGTGCCCTTCAGGATGCACTACGTGCTCCAAGGGTGCCGCTCGCCTCTTGAATGACTTGGTAGAAATAAAAAACCCCTATATTCAATACTTCACCATGTGATAATGTGGGAGACTAAGGGCCTCTAAGGAATAAGGCCCATGCCTTAATGCGCGCCCTTTAGAATCATCATGAACGACTGTCACAGTCTGCCCTCACAGCATCGTGGGTCTTCTCGAACTAGGTAGTCGTTAAGCTATAATTCGAGCCATGGAGGGAGTGCTAGTAGGTTGTGGCAGGGTTGTTGTCCACACCTCTCCCTCAACATCTCTGGTTATCGTGCGTGACCCGTCTACTCCACATGTGAGTCTGGTCGGAAAGCTATCTTCAACCTGCATCATCAACGAATCATGTCAGAAATAATATCCATAATCATATCATCTAATTAGATGCACAAGTGTCATATATATACAACAATCAAACCCCAAGAATCCACTCCCTTACTCGGTCCAGAGTCCAAGGGTTTCATCGATGCCTCAGCATCCTCGAGGTCCAAATACTGCACACTCAGGAGAACTAAGTCAATAGCACATGTCTAAGTCAATATAAAAAAATAACATATAATCACATCCATAATGCCTCATAATAATAATCAAATTTCAAAGGTACAATAATATGGATCTCTTGCAAGCAAGTGTCCTCAAAGAACAAGTTCACTTAGTGTGCGTAAGAGCGGGATGTTATAATAAAATATAAATAGAATTCATTTTGGAACGAGTAAATAAGCCGAAACTTGTATGATTATATTTAGGAAGGGTTAACACATAGAAATAAACTAACCCCTCATTCAAACCAGCCAGAGGAGGGAAGGTGGTTTACATGATCGAGGATAAGAATAAACACCCCGATATCAAGAATCTTCCCGAGTACAGTGGAAAATTACACTTGATAACCACAGTTGGTTGTGATGGGAGTAAAGACGACTCAAAGTGATGATATATTCACATACAAAAATGTATAACAAAAAATATAGATGGAAACTACAAATGGGTGTAAATATGACTCAGAGTTATGACGTCTCCTTCCTAAGTAAATCTTGCGAATGTAGGAAACTGGAACAATGTCTAGTACATGCCTCAAACCATAAGTCTTTTCCAGTCCAAAAGTCTAGTTTAACTGAGAGACAATGATATGGATGATTTATGACTAATTTGTAGACATAATAAAACTCAACAATTCAACAGATAACGAAGAACCAACTAACAAAAATACAAAGCACCGATAAAACAAGGAGATGATGATAACCACAGTTAACAAAGATAGTGTTTTAATGTCTCACAAATTATTCGAACCTCAAAGAGTTATCAAGATTACCTCTTGTAGAGACAGGAACTCAAAATCATAGCCAGGTTGAGCGATACACCAAGAAGCGATTATCTTCCAAACAATGTGTAGCAGATCCCTTCACAGATTTACCTCTTAAGCTACTTAAACAGAGTGTAGGCGGGGACTTATTGTAAAAATTCTATGAGCTTAAGTATGCTCTCTAACCAACACGACCTAAGTTAATAAACTCCAAGAAAAATTTGTAGCTAAAAACTAGAGAAGACCTAGTGCTTTTACCCAGCCTAGTGTGAAATGAGGAAGGAAGTTGGTTTCGTAAACTTGAAACTTCTCTCAAAACAAAGCACTAGGGAGACCATAACTAATTGAATGTGAAGAGTACAATGGTAAGTAAACCTAGTATTGTGTCAAACATATAGCGACTCCAACACATTAAGAAGCACTAAGTTGGAACAATTGGATAGGGACTAGAGAGCCTAAAGCTTGAGTATAGTCCACCTCCCTTGTCCGAGAATTAACTAAGTGATTGAAACCAATGACTGGTTGGGTGGAGGTCATATGAAGGTTTGTGGAGAATTAACCATGTTTTCCATCACTTAAATTTTGAAACTCGAGTGTATACTCGTTCATTAATAATTGATTTGACCCAAAAGTATACTCATTCTCACCATAATCTTGAGTACCTTAGACAATTCCAAATCTTGTCGTTTCTCTTTTTATAGGAAGTGTGATGCAGGAGCATCATCATCAAAGCACAAGTGGAGGACAACTCAGATCCCTAGCATGCAATTTTGAAGTATTTTCTGAATTTGAAAGATGGAATGTCACGTAATATCTGAAAAGATTGTAATTAAAGAAGATCTTAAATTTTCTGAGGCTGAACCATCGCGTGAGATTGATGGAGATTGTATTTTCTTTAATGTAGCTAGTTACAGTATAGATATGAAGCATTCACTCTTATCTGTCTGTACCGATCATTTATTGTAATAAGACTTAATAGTTGAAAGATTTTAATTTGATAGGATAACACTAAGGTAATCAGAGGGAAAAGATCTATGAGCTCTTTTTGTATAAATAAATGTATTGTATGCCCAAATGAGGTTGTTGAAAGTTATTTGAAGTTGTTGTTGTCGAGTTGTTGAAGCTTATCAGAGTTGTATGATCCCATGTACATATAATTTGAATGAATATAATAGAGAAGTGTTGATCCAAATGTTTGGTGTTGTTGTTACTGTTTCTATCTAAATGAATGGTAGGTTTCTATTATTACTCGTTCTTGTGATATGAATGCATTTACATGGTTGAATGTATGAATCTGTGAGGGTTTAGATAAGTTTCAATTGTTTCTCTTCACGATCTTATGCAAGGAGTGCATATTTTATGTAAGGAGTGCGTTGACAGAGTCTAGTTCAACTCAGAAGATCATAAGAGATAACGTGAAGCTTTTGTATGCAAGGAGTGCATAAGTGTCTACAAGGTGTGCGTTGACAGAGTCTGTTGTGACTCAAAAGCTCAGGAGATATAAATTGAAGTTTTATTTGCAAAGAGTGCAAAATACCTCGCAAGGTGTGTGTAGGTAGAACACACTCAGAGTCATATTGTGAAGGAGGAAAAATTGAGTCATGTAAGAACTCTTGCAAGGAGTGCACATTCTCCCATCAAGGGTTAAGTTGGAAGAAGACCCGTTGAAATGTGTGCATAGAGTTAAAATTAGACTAACTATCGAAGAATTCATTCTGAGGATTTAAAGTGTTCAAGGAGGAACAAGCTGAGAAGATATAGTGGGTGAAAAATCTTTAGTAAGGAGGAGCCCATTGAAAATTTCCCAATCAAAGAGCAAGATCCATTTAGAGGAATCAGGAGATTTCCAGATCGTGATATCTAGGGAAGTTTCATGAAGGATAGGCGTAGAGTCCTTTGGCACTTTGTCTACTCAAAGGTTTAGAATTTTTTAAAGAGTGGGGATCGACAAAGTCCCAAAACCGTGAATAAATCCTATCCATCATTTTCAAGGAGTATACATGGCAGAAAATCAGAGAGTCCAGGTGATAAATCTCCAGAAGATTTGCATGGAGAAAAGGGAAATTTTCGTGAAGTCGCGAAGAGATGGACACGTGGAAAATATTCATGTACTTCGAAAGAAATTCACTTCAGGGAAAAGTGAGTGGGAGGTGATGCAAGAGAACTGTTGGATAGCATGCGGAGCAAGACCTATCATCATTTGGGAATTTGTACGAGACCTCAACATTGGCATTTGTAGTCGATATTTTGAAATCTTCCTTAACTCTGCATCGGAAAAAAATATTTTGAGGCATGCTTGAGTGATCGCGGGCGAAGTTGGAGCTTCCACTCCTTCTCTAGAATGTGACTAGTCTAGATAGTCATTAGGTTAAGTTTTAGAGTAGACAAGTACCCAAGAGAAACCCTAAGATCCCTCTGAGATAAATAGAGGTTTTGTACGCCCAAATGAGGCTGGCTGTAGGGTAGATATATGCAAGTTATATAGTTGCAGGTTGGTAGGATATTTCTAAGTTTTTCAGTTTTTGTTTTGATTACAGTTGTAGCCATTTTCACTTATGAATATAACAAAGAAAATTTGACCCAATGCATGGTGTGGACATTGTTTTACAATTCTATGTTATTTTGTTTTCATGAATGAATGAACTAATTTTGTTATGAGTATAAGGAACTGTGAATGTTAGGATAAGTTTCAATTGTTCCTCTTCTATTGAAGTGGTGCAAGGTGTGCACACAGAACGCAAGGATTGTGTTGACGGAATATGTTTTGGTTCTGAAGCTCAGAAGAGATAGAACGAAACTTTACCTTTGTAAGGAGTTCAACAAGACTTGTGCAAGGCATGCACAATCATCCACAAGAATTTGAACCTTTCGTAAAGATCTGGTGCAAGGAGTGCACAGATAAGAGATTCGACTAAGTGTCTAAGGGAATTTGTGAGAAGTCGAAGAATGAGAAAAGGAGGACTCTAAGAGGGAGAGAGCAATTTCTCTTTGAGAAATCCTTCAGATATGATTTATCGAAATCCCTGAAACACAAGGAGTGTGCGAGAAGTCAAAGTCTTTACGAGACCAAGCTCAAAAGGAATAACACTTTTCATAAGTTTTAAAGAGATCCAAGAAATAGACTCGTAGGATGGACAAAGGTCGAGGCCTTTGAATCCTTTGAAAATATTCTAATTATGAAGAAAGAATAAACTCAAGGGGAAATATCTGGACCGTCTGATCAGTGTCCAGACAACTAGGAGCAAGCACAGAGGAGGAAAGATCTCATTCATTTGGTCTGAGCACAGAGAAACCGTAGCCGCTTGATCAAGGTAAAGTGCAATGACAATAAGATATGAGAGTACACAGGAGGAGAGGGGTTACAAAATTACAAAATCATCATAACCATCTATCAAGGGGGACACATGGCAAGAGATGAGCGTTTCGCTGACTTGTGACTCAGAGAAGTCAAAGACAAAGTTATAAGAACTCGTGAATCACAAAATCATGATTGGATCATAGTCTTTGATCATAGGAGGGATTTGGACTGTATATTTGGTCTTGTTGGGAGTTCACAACTCAGGATATCGGAAGTAGGTGTTTTAGGAACTCGTGAAATCTGAGTTCACAATTTGATCTGAGCCATCAAATAAAGGAGAGATCTGGACTATTGGTTTCCCATGGGTATATCAGGAGTTCAAACCTTAGAAGGACAGAGGTGAATCCTATGGGGAGTCCCCAATACAAGAAATCGCAATGCGCTCAGAAGTTTTGGCCCACAGTCATAGCGAAGGGTCACATCGATGAAGGAAAATAGAGGGGCTAGCATGGGCTAGGATCCTTTCGGTATTTCAAAGGTCGAGAGAGTCGGGTCGACTCACATGCAAAGACCCAATATGAGAAATCATTGAACACCTTTTGAGTTAGGTGAGTGGTCACAGTTGTGGTCACAAGAAGGAAGAGGCTTAGCCAGAGAAGAGCTAGAGCCTAGTTGGGGTGGAAGTTGAAAAACGCTCAGGAGAGAGCCCACAGGTCTCATATGATCTGTGTGTTTGGAGAAAGGACCTGTGTAAGTGGGTTTTGGGTCTATCAGAGACTCAAAGAGTCAATCAAACTTAGTTTCTTGATCGATTGTAGACTGAGAGGTCACGTAGCCCTTAGGAGAGAAGGGGGGTCTGCATCAAGTGGTATCAGAGCTGAATTTTTTCTTGCAAACAATTGGAAAATGAGAGGAGACATAAGAAATCGAAGTTGTACTCTGTGTGTGATGGACAGTCAACACAATGCCACCAAGGAGATGAGCGGAAGCACCTTTAGCCAATCGAGATGTAGAAAGAGAGATGCGAGAACTTCGTGTAAGATAAGAGGTGATGGAGGCAACGCAGAGATGAGAACCTGATACTGGAGACATAAACAATGCAGGAAACAATGCAAGAATCTCTGATCCTTGGCCTTCCACATACTGGAAACATTCTGACTCAGCCCTTCAGTTGCATTTTGAAGGTTATAAAAGCACAATTTCAAGCTATGGAAAATAGGAGAAAGCATTCAACTTTGAGAGAAAAGTTACTCTGGAGAAATTACTTCATATTGAGTCTTCATCCCTTTGTCCCTCAAGTCTGAACATAGTGTTCAGCCCCCAAGATCTTTCCCTATTGTTGAGAGAACCTCATTGATTGTCTCTTGTGAGCTTGCCTTTGGTGGAGGATTGAAGTGGTGGAGGCCCAGTTGGAAGGAACTTTGTTTCGAACCGTGCCGACATGGAAGTTTGTAATGTTGTCACTTCTACTGATCAATTATTAATAGAAATACTCATTTTCCGTCCTATTGGTATATTGCAATTGTATGATTATTATCCATGGGCATGTTTGTAATGTTTATTGATGGATTATGCTATCTAATTTGCTAACCCCTTTATATCATTACTATATACTTTCTCTACTCATTTGTTAAGAACTTATTGCAGGTATAAAGATTTGGGTCGAAGTGCTCAATGGTGGAACACCATCAAACATTGGATCGAGGTAGGCCTCTTTCTTATCTTGCACATTAGTTTATATAGCATATGTTGGAATTGAGATCATTTCTATAGTCATACCTATCTGTTGTGGTTTACCCATGGCCATAGAGAGTTTTTCCCTTGTAACATAATTGGCGACTCCACTCGGGAGAGATCTTTCGTCTAAGGCTTGAAGTACTTTTTCTTCCTGCATTGCTCTTTTTATTTATGTTTCTTGTTGTATCAGTACTTGAAAGATTCTATTCACTCTGGGTCTGATTTTTTAGCCTTCTTGCCTTTTCTTGGACTTGTTTTAAATCATATATGCTCCTTTTTCCCAGACACTCGTGTATACATGCTTGTTGTCTTACTTCAGGATGCGTATATATGCTATGTTCTCTTGAAAAGTCGCGTATACCACTTCCCTTTGCTTGTTTGCTTGGTTTAGTGATTGTTGGGTGAGTTTTGAGGATTGTTGAGCCTTCTTAGACCTCTGTAGTGCCTGTTGAGTTTCTCTAGGTTGACTGGAAACCTGTTGGGAGTTGAATTTTTGGGCATAGTCTTTCTCTTTGTTTTTCATCCTTATTGTCCTTGAACCCTGGGCTGTTTTCTTGGCTGTTTGATATTCTGCTTGAGTTATTTCATTTATACACAATAGAATTTAGATATCAGGTTGCTTTACATTCCATGCATTTTCTCTTTAATATATTGAAAATACAAAAAATATGGCATTTTTCATTGGTTAACATTTTTGTCTTTGAGCCTTTATCATTAGCTTAGTTCATTTAGCGAAAGATTGCATTTTACTTCTGAATTGCAGAGTTGAAATTGAAAATTGCATTGCTTTTATTAGCATATCATTAATTGAAGAGTTAAAGATAGACTTTGCATTATATTCACATCCATTTTCTTGTATATTCAAAACATCATGAGTTTCGCCTCCATACCTTTTTGAGTAATCACAGCCAATAAAATTTACGCTTTAAACTAAAATTGATTAGTCATGATTTTATTTTTTTAGGGTGCACAAACTAGTCCAGGATTTAGTGCCTTGGAATAGGATTTTGTGAGTAAACTTGTCCAAGGCAATTAAATCAACATATGTGTATGAGATAGGGAGTTGAGAAGTCCATTGTATAATTTCTAATATCAGGAGGCTCTACTCACACCAGAGTTAATCACGAGGTCACGCGAAGTTAGTTGAAGGGATAACCCCTGGATACTCACATAGCATCAGAGATATTTCTGTGGATTTTTTCGTATTTGGGGATCTTGCTAGTACCCATACCTCTATGAGAGGTGGTGCTTCCAAGGTTTCAGGCTTTTCTACCCTGCCCATATGGTGATCCAAACTTACGATTTCTCGCCCGTGCATTGGCTATACAGTGGTTTATTAGTTGTTTGACTTAGGTATCTCATAGGTTACTTGCAAGGGTTATTCTTTTTGTACCTTGGGTCAGATAGGGGTCGGACAACACACAACCTTTATGGAGGATTACCTCTCCAGGGGGATCTGACCGACTGGTTGTTAAGCCCACAAGGGCCCCTATAACTGATTCGGTTACCTCCAAAATTTAGTGGGGAGTCTCAGGTCCCTCTTGGATGAGACATACCTTCTTTAGCGAGGGAGGCCACTCAGCCACTTTAGCCTGTTTGCATGCATATTGGCCGTTTGAATTTTTGGTATGTTCTTTGACTACTAGTTGGCCTTATAATATATTTTTATTTTGTAGAGTCATAAGTCGTCATGGAGTCAAACCAACGTCCTCGTTGGTCCCGTCGATTGTTACAGTTACCACCATTTTTCGAGTTCTTTCCTTCTAAAAGGTGTAGAGTTATCAGGCATGGTACACACACATCCACCTTTCAGACTTGTGGTTCCACAAGGAAGAGTATTGAGCCCAGTATTCAAAACACTGGGAGTTCTTCAACTCCCATACCCACTATAATTAATGGCACCCCTTTGACTCCTGCAACCACTACAGTTGCAGGGCCGGAGGCTTATACCACTATGATGGCTCGGCCTGTAGTTAATGCTTCATATCTTGCCTTGAACCCTTTTTGGGATTTAGGACACTCATCGGGTCACAATGTTCAGTCTATCCCTATGGATTCTAGTCCATTTTCTTATGATATGCCTAAATTCACATCACAGTTTTCGACTGCCATCCCAGCGATTATCCCTAACGCTAGCTTTGGGATTGGGGGAACTACACCTCCTTACACTCATTTCCCGTTTGGAGGTTCTCATATTCCCCAAGTGAATCCTAACTTAGGAAGTGTCCCTTTTCTTAATCCCGAGTCCAATCCTTCTATAGCTAGATAAAACAACCTAGCTGGTGGACAAGTTCCGCCCTACATCCCTACCCCCCTGGTGCCAATTACAACCAATAATTTTTTCATGAAGAATCCCTTTCAATCCTCTGAGTTCCCACCTGGAGGAGGTTAGTCTTACACTTTGGGCAACCCCCAACCCGGATCCAATCTGGTTGGGGGAAATTTTCAAAACCCCCAACTCAGATCTAATCTGGGCGGGGGAAATCTTCATAACCCTTATCAGAACATTCAACTACCCATTCGTTATGATGCTACCGGGTGAAATGGTACATTGAGATACCTAGGGGGGCATATGGGTCATTTCATCGGTTGGTGCTAGCCTTTCTCAACCACTTCCAACTACCCATTCATTACGATGTTGGCCTCGAACTTTTGTATACTCTACACCAGGGTACCACCACTCACACATCGGACCATATCCGGGAATGGAGAAGGAGGAAAGGGTTGATTAAGACTCCTATACCCCCGACCTTTCTTCTAGAATGGTTTCTAAAGTCTTTGCATGCTCCTATCTCAAAGGATGTTGCTACTTATGGGGTCTTCAGTGAGGAAGAAGCCATATTCAGAGCCCAACAATTATATTTAATATACGCTCAGTCTGGGATGTTATATCCCCTTCTTCCAGATACCCCACGACCAAATCACGATCCTAGACAGAATCCAGGACCTCATGCCGATGGCATCATAGGGTCCACCAATGTAAAGCCCACAGACTCAACAAGGAAGTTTGTCGGAGGGTCAGCTTCTCCAGGATCCTCCAAACCCACCCAGTCGAAGGATGTACATTCTGTGCAATCGACAAAGAACCCAACTGGTGAACAAAAATCAGATGGGAATAAAAGGAAAGGTCGAAATAATCGTAAGGGTGGGAAGAATAATAATAAACCCATGGACAAAGATAATAATGGGAAGCAAAATGATAATGCTAGAGAGGGAAAGAAAGAGAAATGTAAGGTGAATTTTCCTTTTAAACTTTGTACCAATGACCACCTTACACATTTATGCCCCAAACTCGTGGAGGATGCGAGACTTTTAAACCTACCGCCCGCTATGTTGATGAATCCATTCCCACACAATCAACACTTAGCCTCGAGCTCTTAGAACATTGGAAATGCACCTAGTGGAGGTCAAAACCCACCATCGCAAGATGGAAACCGTGTTTGTATCAATATGGTCGATGAAAAAATCGATGTAGCCACCCGTTCTCGATATTATATATCTTCAAAATCTAGTACCAGCCTAGAAGCTCCTCCTCCCCCTCCAGAGATGAACTTACATATTCAGAAACCAGAGCCACCTCCTCATATTTCGAAAGGAGTACTCAAGTGCTCTACCCACAATCCTAATGCTAGAGCTGACAAGAACTACTCCATTGTTGAGGATCTGGGCCAAAAACCTTGTGCGATGTTGGCTTTGGAGGTACTTCAGACGTGTCCATCATAGAGGAATGCATTTCTCTCTGCCTTAGGATCTCTAGAGCCTAGTGCTTCGAAACTTATCAAGTTTGATGTCACGGATGTGAAGCCTCCCTTACCCTATCATGTGGATTTCCAAATCCACGTGGAGTATTCCAAGTACACTATCAAACAAGCAGTAGTTCATGAAGGTGATGCCACCTCCGTGATGTCCCTGGTATGTTGGAAAGATCTTGGTCCTATGACCCTTTCCAAGTCATCGAACATGTTGACTGCATTTGACGGTCATTCCTTTCTTGCTCATGGTGTTCTCCCTACCTTTCTAGTCCAGTTCGGTGGGAAGAAAGTAGAGGTGGAAGTAGAGGTAGTTGATGCACCTCTTGATTATAATCTATTACTAGGTCAAAATTGGACCTATTCTATGGTTTTTGTCGTATCGTTTGTTTTCCGTATAATTTGTTTTCCTCATCAAGGGGAGATCGTGACTATTGACCAGTTATCCTTTGCATACTCTAGTCCTAATGCATCTGTTAGACTGTTGATCCCTGTCATCAACAATTCTTAGCTGACAACTAAGAATATCGATGCTGGAATGTATTCTTCCCTCATGGGTACCTTCGACTTCTCGACATTGATTCAACATGTTTATGCCATTTCTAGTAGGTCTGCCTCAACTGAGAGGTCCATACCTTTCCGCACTTCCTATTTTAGTGATCCATGGACCCTACCTTCCCCGACTTCATTGGGTGAAGGACCATTGCACGCTAGCATGGCTATGCCACTATCGACAACAGAGAATGTGTATCAAGTTGTTCTTGACTCTTCTCTCGATCCCAATATTGTTACCTTGCCGATGGACGAGGAGGATTCTGTTCTTAGGCTTGTATGGGCCACCTCATTGTCCTTCTCACATGATTTCCTATATGAGACTTTGTCTTCGGATGAAGCCATCCTAGAAGCCATGAATGGTTCCGAGAGACCTTGGGATGATATGCGTCATCGATCTTGTTTTCTCCCAGGTCTTGAAAGAATCGATAAAAATGATTTTCGTTCTACCTTCAGTGAGGTATTTGGTCATGCCCTATTCCCACTTGATACACACAACATTTATGTTGAGGGAAATATGGTGAGTATTTATCCTACCATCTCAATCGATATCTATCATACACCTGGAAAGATTGAGAAAGTAAATATAGGTGCAGATTGTTCGCTAGAAGAAATTTTGATCTACACCAAACTCTTCAAAGAATTTCGAGATGTATTCACTTGGTTATATGAATAGATACCAGGGATCGACCCCCCTATTGTCGAACATGAGATTAGGACTTATCCGGATGCTAAACCTGTTCAAGAACGTCTTATCTATAAATCCTAGGAAGGCCCCTGCCATTAAGGCAGAGGTGGAGAAGCTACTTAATGTTGGCTTCATCTACCCAGTTCCCTTGACCAAATGGGTATCCAACCCCGTTCTCATGAATAAAAAGCAAGGAACCATCCGTGTGTGTATGGAATTTTGCGACCTAAAAAAGGCCTGCCCTAAAGATAACTTCCCCATGCCTTTCATTGATCAGATTCTCGACGAGTGTGCAGGAAGCAAGATATTTTATTTTATGGACGGATTTTCTGGATATAACCAAATCCAGATCAAAACTGAGGACCAACACAAGACGACATTTATATGTCCTTGGGGTACTTTTTCATACCAAAAAATGTTGTTCAGCCTTAAAAACGTCGAAGCAACCTTCCAACATGCCATGAATTTCACTTTTCATGATCTCAAGAACATATTCGAAGCCTACCTTGATGATCTTATTGCTCACTCTCGCAAGAGAGTGGATCATGTTATATACCCTCATAAATGCATCTTCTACGTTAACTCTGGTTGTCTCTTAGGATTTTTAGTTTCTGAGACCGCGATCATGGTAGATCCTCTTAAGGTGGAGGCAATACTTCACTTGCCTCCCCTGTGCACAATTAGACAAATTCAAGGTTTACAGGGGAAAGCTAACTTTCTATGCTATTTCATAGTGCACTATGCCAATATCACTAAAGTTTTCATGTGCCTCTTGAAGAAAGACATTCCTTTTATCTAGGATGAGCGAGCCCAAGAATATTTCGACACTTTGAATAAATCCTTGGTATCGACCCCTCTGTTGAAATCCCCTGATTACAGTAGAGATTACTTGTTGTATATTTTCCGCGTCTGCTGAGACGATTGGTATGGTTCTAGTTCAAGAGGATGATGAGCTCCATGAGCACATCATCTACTATCTTAGTCGAAATATAGTTGGCCCTGAGCTTAATTACTCTCATGTTGAAAAGATATCTTTGGTTGTCGTTCATGCAGTCCAATGTTTACCTCACTATATATTGCTTCGAAAGACCACTGTGGTTGTTGATGTCAATGACTTTCAATACGTCCTCACCAGGCATATCATAGGTGGGAAATATAATAAATGGATTGTCATCTTACAAGAATTTTACCTCGACTTCACCTCGGCTAAGTCCAAGAAATCACTTGTTTTTGCGGAGCTAATATCTAATTTTCCACGATTAGATGAGGATGTTATTTGTGTTGATTCGTTTTCAGAAGAACACATATTCCTTGTCTCGTCATCCGACCCTTGATATGGAGAAATCATTTTATATCTTGAAACCTTGAAGTTTGCTCAGCATCTCTTGCGAGATTATCGATGATGTATTAGGTATCAAGCCAAAAAGTATACCATTATCGGTGACACTTTATATCTCCGAGGAATATATAATATCTTGTGTCGTTGCTTAATTCACAAGGACGTCGAGTCTGTCCTAAAGGATTTCCGCAAAGGGGTTTGTGGTGTTCATCTATCCAGGCTTGCGATAGCCCAAACAATCCTGCGAGCTGATTATTTATAGCCCACGATCTTTAAAGATTGTATCAAAGTGGTTACAAAGTGTCACCCCTGCCAGGTGTTCACTCGAAAAATGTGCT
This sequence comes from Picea mariana, assembly GCA_032191745.1. Taxonomy (NCBI): domain Eukaryota; kingdom Viridiplantae; phylum Streptophyta; class Pinopsida; order Pinales; family Pinaceae; genus Picea; species Picea mariana. Next base: position 77,379 of record JASDQU010306609.1, on the reverse strand, counting down.
CGCATCTAGCCCCTCTTCACCTAGTCATAATCATCGATCCCTTCACCAAGTGGGGGGTAGATTTTGTCGATTACAACCCAACTTTGGTTTGGGGGCACCCACATATTATCATGGTCTTCGACTACTTCACTAAGTGGGCCAAGGCCATGCCTATTGTAAAATCCGATGGGAAGACGACAACCTTTTTCGTGTTCAACCAAATTATCGCCCAGTTCGATATCCTGAGTGATATTGTCACTAATCATGGAAATCACTTTCAGAATGAAATGATGGAAAAAATAGTATCTAAGATAGGTTTTAGACATGGTCATTCATCCCCTTACTACCCCCAGGAAAATGGACAAGTATATGCCATCAACAAGTCTCTCAAGACTATTTTTCAAAAAACTGTCAGTCAGAGCAACTCCAATTGACACATCATGCTATATCCCGCACTTTGGGCATACCAAACCTCGGTTAAGACTGCCACTAGTTTTTTCCCTTTTCAGTTAGTGCACAGTGTAGAGTCAATCCTTTCCATTGAATGAAAAATTCCTTCTCTCAAGTTGGCATTCGAGCTCCTACCTGACACTTTGGATTTAGAGCGACGCCTTGTGCACCTAGAGAGTCTTGACAAGCAGCATCGGGATGCCTTTATGGATATTGAGGCAAACAAGAAATGTGTTAAGGTTTAGTACGACAAGTCTGTTTGTCCTCGGTTGTATGCTGAGGGTGACTTGGTCCTCTTGTATGATCAATCCAAAGAACCGCTAGGGGAAGGAAAGTTTAAACCCATGTGGCACGGTCCTTACATCGTGCAATGGGTCCTAGAAAAAGGAGCCCATGAGTTGGAATATTATGAAGGGAATAAGTTGGACTAACCCAAAAATGGGCTCTACTTGAATAACTACTACGCTTGAGCCCTAGGCTTGGGGAAACTCTTTGTATACTAATGTAAACTTAGTGTATATACATTTATTTTCCCTTCTCTTTTATCTTTAGCTTGCTTATCACGTTTTCCCTTTGTTGGCAAATGCCAATGGATTCTTCGGCCTACCTAGGATTCATAGATGGAGCCAGTCATCATACACGGAACTTGCCTTCTGCTGCTTGGGTGGTTTACTCACCCGAGGGTCTGCTGGTATCTTCACATGGTGCATTCCTAGGCCCCGTAATCCTCGATTTCTAGGGATAACTAGGAGATCATGTCTCGAGGCCCACAGGTCCTAGACATGGAGTACCGAGAGCAAGATTGACCTGAGCATAGCCTTGGAGGGCCCATCTTTCTTTTTCTTCATCAAACTTGTCTTGTCGGCAGTAGCAGCATCCATCACCTTCAGCTTGGATTCGTATCAGAGAAGAATCTTGCTCCATGAGGTAGTTGGTCCAGGTATCATGGTGTGTGTCATTTTTTATCATTATGACCTTTAGATATATGCATCTTACTCCTTTTATTTCTGATAACTGCTTGGATCTTACATTGACCTGCTTGACCATGGTTTGGGGGATTAACATAGTGTCCTAGAAAGCCTATACCCATAGGTTTTGGTTTTCCACCAGGGGGATTTATGAAGTGCCATCGTCCGCTCCCATCATATCATCACTTTTATGTCTTATCTCCCACTCATCTGTCCCATTCCCCTAGTTCGGGCATTAGGATGATCTGTTTGTGGTGTTGCACCTTATCTCATGGGAAGAAGGGGATAAAGGCCCAGAAGGTAAAAGCAGTTGGTAAAATATAAAAGCCATAAAAAATGAAACCTAGAGATGCCTCGCCCAGGGATCCCCGAGAAGGAAATAAAAATCCTCTCAGCAAGAAAGAGGGACCTAAAGGAAAATAACAAAACAAGACCTATCCAAGAGGATAGGGGGTCTCATCAAGAGCCATCCTATTATGTTCATGGGTATCTAGCAGTATGACATTGCCATTATTGGGTTACCATGCCAGGGCAGTGACCTTTGGTTGCATGGCCAAGGGAAAGGGGGTCTCATCACGAGCCAGCCTTATCATCTCTGCGAAAGTGCTTGTGGATAACACTCTAAGCTCTGGTCACCACTCCAAGGCAGTTTCCTCTAGTTAGTCCTTGAAATGAAAAAAAAAGAAAAATAAATAAAGAAAAGAAAGAATAAAGGCAATAAAGGGGCTAGAAATATTGCATCTATGATGGGTACAACTTGCCTTCTACAAAGGCACCCACAGGTAATATAATGCATCCCTATCTTTCACTCTACCTATATATCTAGACATCCCTTGACCACATCACCTTGTTTTACATGGCTTGGATGATACCCTCTGGAGACTTTCCTTTTCTTATGGATGCTGGCCCAATAGGGTATTTTGTATTTTTCTTCATCTTTGTATTGTAGGTCATTGTAATGTCTTTGAGCTATAGATTGATATATCAGGGGTTTTATGCATGTATTTGATAAAATTAATGATGAAACATGATTGACATTGCTATGATCCCTGTGACTAATGCACCCATGGAGGGAAAATTTTTTGATGTGCAGGACCATGCCCGATGGATAGGTACCAGTTGGACCAGTACACATGGGGAGATGATTAGCTCGGACCTCCATGGGGCTGAAAATCCCATCAGATGGTTGTTGGGACCCCATCAGGGGCAGAGACATGATAGTGATTGGTTGAGCTCTTGCACATGAGAAGAAGAAGGACATTCCATCCAGGACAATTTGGCTGAGCCCAGCCTAAGGGGTTGACCCTTCTTAGATGGAGCATTTCCCTTTGATGACCAAGACATCACCTTGAGCATGTGGCAGTTTGATAGGACAACTGGCATGTGTGGCAGCTTGGAGGAGCCCAGAAAGGTCTAACGTCTAACTTTTGGATGCTGGACTAGTCCCAAAAGGGCCTAAAGTCTCCCTCAAAGGGGCTTGACATCTCACGTTTTGCTCATTTAGGTCTTTTACTTAGCATTTAATGTAAAAACAGTATGATTTTGGTTTATAGCCTTGTCGGCTATTTTTGATGACCTAATTTTAATTATAGATCATGATACACTATATATTGAGGATGTTTTTCCCTCATTTGACATAACACACAACTCACTCTCTTGTGAGGTTTGAATTTTGCGCCTTACTTGGGTATTTGGTATTTTAAAGTGAGGCGCACTTGTTGATGGAAGGATTTTTTTGGCATGTTTGGCATTTCTCTTGAAGGAAGGTTTACAACTAGGGTTTGCATATGCTCTTCATCATGATATGTAATTGTTTTTCTTGCAAAAATTCTTAATTGAATGGTTGTAGGTTTATAATTCTTGCATTTACTTATAAGTTTGCTGATTTTAAAAACCCTAGGTGACAAGCACACAAGTAGGTCCTTGTCTCATGTCCCCTTACAGAGAAAGTTTCAACGATTGAAGAAGGAAGAAAGAGCCTAGCCTTTGCTACACTCTTCTCACTTATTCCCTTAAGCTAGCTTTGATTTTTAAAGGTTAAAAGTAGGGTGATGTCCCAAGCCTAGGTTATCTACACCTAGGGCCGTCCATCTTCTAGGGTTTTAGTGATAGAGCCTTACCATTGTAACACTCTCCCTCACCTGATCCTCTTGTTTGATCTCTTCTCAATTGCTAGCCATTTTTCCAAGTTTGACCTAAGGAAGGAGGAAAGAGCACGAGGCCTTGCTTAAGAAACACCAGAGTGAGCCTCTTTCCCCTAGGGTTTTGATTCTAGAGCACTACCATTGCAGCACTCTAGAACCCTTCCCTCTTGTCCTTAGCCTGCATCCCTTCAACTTTGCGTCCTCACCTTTTTTTACTCCATCCACCCTTAGGCATTGATCTTAGAAACACAATGTTGTAGTGATAGTGCTCAAACCAACTCTCACAACTTTAAATTTTGAAACCCTAACTAACTAGCTAACCCTAAGTAGGTTGATGTCACACTCGGTTATTCCATCTTGATGCATCAAATTTTGATGATAAGCAATTAGATGATGATTGAAAGAATTTATTGAGTAAAACATTGATTAGATACATTGTTAATTCCATCATCTCAATAGTTATTGATGAATTGATACTTCTACATTGCTATATTGATAAAATGTTGATCTCATTAATATCTATTGTTTCATTGCTTATATATAATTGTCAGATAGTCGCATGAAGTACTAACCCATTGAATTATAGCCTGCATATATTATTTTCTATTGTCTTGTTTCAGGTAGGTGTTCTCATCTGGGCATACACTTCATTTATTGGCTGATTAGCCGGACTTTCTGACCTTGGTGGTAATCTGTGAAGAGGAACTTTTGCCTTGTCCTTTATACTTTAGCCTCTTCAAAACCCCAGATTACCGGGGACGTCTCCCTTGGGTTAAACTCCCTAAATAGAAAGAACCTCCCCATTGAGGTGACATTGAATGGGGTAGGTTCCTCTTTCGCCAGTTTGGCCTCTATCCTTTAGCCTTTTTGACCTAGCTACCAACTATGCGATAACATTTTGGCATCGTTGTCAGGGAACACTTGGTCGATTCTCCTCAGACAACAAACCTTTTCGGTAAGCCTTTCCTTAGAGCCTTATCTTTTAGGATTACGTGGCAACTCCACTAGGATGTTTTCCCTTTTCTTTGATGATTTTAAGCAAATCATATGGCGACTCCACAAATAGCAAACGACGACTCGTAGTGGGCATCGGTGTATACTTTCATCTACTACTGTGACCTCCACAAATCCGGTCACCCCTGTAAGTTCTCCCAAATGATCTCATAAAGAACTCTTTGGTCCTTTAAGCTTACCTAACACCCAGTGGGGGTTACATGATCTACCTAAGAAGGTCGAGTCCTGGATACCTAAGTTCTCAGGGGAAGATGGATCCTATGGCAACTCTCATTGGACCGACTTCTGTGATGCTTTCTAGTTTCACCAATCCAGACAAGAACACCCCAATGTATTTTTAAGGCTCTTTGTGAGCTCACTCACCGAAAGTGCTAGAAGATGGATTAACAAACTCCCGAAAGGAAGCATCAAAACTCCTGAAGATATTGAACAAGCCTTCAAGAAAGATTGGTGTGAAAAAGAAAGCATGGATTCCCTTTACTCTCAATACACTAATATTTGCAAAGCCTCTAGCGAGGGCATTAGGGATTTCAATGTTAGGTTCAACCTTCTACTCAAGAAGAGCAGGTCTAGTTTCTCAGAAGAAGTTGTCCTCCAACACTACTTGAAATCG
>JASDQU010306609.1:56518-69000 GCA_032191745.1 Picea mariana | reverse complement strand
GACTTTCCTTTTCTTATGGATGCTGGCCCAATAGGGTATTTTGTCTTTTTCTTCATCTTTGTATTGTAGGTCATTGTAATGTCTTTGAGCTATTGATTGATATATCAGGGGTTTTATGCATGTATTTGATAAAATTAATGATGAAACATGATTGACATTTCTATGATACCTGTGACTAATGAGCCCATGGAGGGAGAAGTTTTTGATGTGTAGGACCATGCCCAATGGACAGGTACCAATTGGACCGGTACACATGGGGAGATGATTAGCTCGGACCTCCATGGGGCTGAAGAGCCCATCAGATGGTTGTTGGGACCCCATCAGGGGTAGAGATAGGACAGTGATTGGTTGAGCTCTTGCACATGAGAAGAAGAAGGACGTTCCATCCAGGACACTTTGGCTGAGCCCAACCTAGGGGGGTTGACCCTTCTCAGATGGAGCATTTCCCTTTGATGACCAGGACATCACCCAGGAGGCCTTGACATCACCTTGAGTGTGTGGTAGTTTGATAGGATGGCTGGCACGAGTGGCAGCTTGGAGGAGCCCAGAAAGGGATAACGTCTGAATTTTGGATGCTGGACTAGCCCCAAAAGGGGCTAACGTCTCCCTCAAAGGGGCTTGACGTCTCACTTTTTTCTCATTTAGGTATTTTACTTAGCATTTAATGTAAAAACAATATGATTTTGGTTTGTAGCCTTGTCGACTATTTTTGATGACCTAATTTTAATTATAGGTCATGATACACTATATATTGAGGATGTTTTCCCCTCATTTGACATAACACACAACTCACTCTCTTGTGAGGTCTGATTTTTGTGCCCTACTTGGGTATTTGGTCTTTTAAAGTGAGGTGCACTTGTTGATGGAAGTATTTTCTTGGCATGCTTGGCATTTCTCTTGAAGGAAGATTTACAACTAGGGTTTGCATATGATTTTCATCATTATATGTAAGTGTTTTTCTTGCAAAACTTATTAATTGAATGGTTGTATGTTTATAATTATCGCATTTACTTATAAATTTGCTGATTTTAAAAACCCTAGGTGACAAGCACACAAGTAGGTCCTTGTCTCATGTCCCCTTAGAGAGAAATTTTTAGCCATTGAAGAAGGAAGAAAGAGCCTATCATTTGCTACACTCTTCTCACTTCTTCCCTTAAGATAGCTTTGATATTTAAAGGTTAAAAGGAGGGTGACATTCTAGGCATAGGTTATCTACACCTAGGGTCGTCCATCTTCTAGGGTTTTAGTGATAGAGCCTTGCCATTGCAACACTCTCCCTCACCTGATCCTCTTGTTTTAGATCTTCTCAATTGCTATCCGTTTTTCCAAGTTTTACCTAAGGAAGGAGGAAAGAGTATGAGGCCTTGCTTAAGCAACACTGGAGTGAGCCTCTTTCCCCTAGGGTTTTGATTCTAGAGCCCTGCCATTGTAGCACTCTAGAATGCTTCCCTCTTATCCTTAGCCTTCATCCCTTCAAATTTGCATCCTCTCCTTTTTTGACTCCATCCACCCTTAGGCACTGATCTTAGACACACAACATTGAAGTGATAGTGCTCAAACCAACTCTCAAAACTTTAAATTTTGAAACCCTAACTAACTAGCTAACCCTAACTAGGCTAACGTCACACTTGATTATTCCATCTTGACGTAGAAAATTTTGATGATAAGCAATTAGATGATGATTGAAAGCATTTATTGAGTAAAAGATTGATTAGATACATTGTTAATTCCATCATCTCAATAGTTATTGATGAATTGATACTTCTACATTGCTATATTGATAAAACGTCGATCTCATTAATATCTGTTGTTTCATTGCTTATATATAATTGTCAGATAGTCACATGAAGTACTAACCCACTGAATTATAGCCTGCATATATTATTTTCTATTGTCTTGTTCTGCTTCTGGGCAGGTGTTCTCATCTGGGCATACACTTCATTTATTGGTTGATTAGCTGGACTTTCTGACCTTGGTGGTAATCTCTGAGGAGGAACTTTTTCCTTGTCCTTTATACTTCAGCCTCTTCAAAACCCCAAATTACCGGGGAAATATCCCCTAGGTTAACCTCCCTAAATAGAAAGAACCTCCCCATTGAGGTGACATTAGGTGGGGTAGGTTCCTGTTTCGCCAGTTTGGCCTCTATCCTTTAGCGTTTTTGTCCTAGCTACCAACTGTGCGATAACATGACCATACATGAATAACATGGCCGAATATAACATCGTCATAGAAATTTTGCGCGATGCTCTCTTGCATGGTATTCTCTCTTTAGAAGTTTGCCTAGATTCCTAGTTAGTAGTATGTCAGTTGAATGGCCATTACCACATGTGTGATCCTACTTTACTTGGTCGATTCCTACGGGTATGTCTTTTAGAATGACAATTTGATTTTATTACATATTATCACATTCCTAGGAGTTCTAATCATGTATCTCATGCCTATGCTAACTACGTTTTAGATTGGCATTTCTCACATTAATAAAGCAAAGAAAAACATTAACTCAATGTACACATTATAAGATATAAGTAAAGCCGAAGATCTCTTTTATATATTTCAAAAAATATGGTGTTTATATTACAAAAATTGGGGCTAAAACTCTCAAAATACATATATAGCCGATATACATATCCCAAGATATCTACGCCTGTGGCACCAGATGTGAATCATGATAGAAAACCACGATGTTTGAGAGAGGTCGGAAGAGTCGTAACCATGCTCTAAGTACACCAACCACCTGTCGTTACATGACTTCAGGCAGATCCTCTACCTGAACCATAGGAATCCTTTGTATCAAACGAGACAGGTTACCGTGCACATTCTGTAAGACCCTCTCCACTTCTCCTCCCACTACCTCATCTCCTTGGTTCCTCCATCTATGTCGAGGGAGTTGTCATGGACCCACGTCTATGATTACACATGTATCTAGTTAATATTCAAACACCATACAAAAATATTTTTTTTCCTTAAATACAAAAATACAAAAAAATGAAATATATAAAAACTTTTTACCTATGGCGCCATAGGTGGACCCTAGTGGAAGCAACATATATGGATCTCCTCTGGAATCGATCCCTGCATAGGGATAGTCGTCCAGAGAAATGATTTATCTCTGCCACCAGAAGAAAAAATCATCGTTGTAGGGTATCGACACCCTACGTCCCCCCTGTCGTTTGATGACTTCGATCCACCATGCCATAGCTAGATCAGGTGGTCCCCATGAAGGATATCCACTCTAGGTCCTACACCTGGAACCCGCTCGAAAAATAAGCTGCAAAGAATAGAGGCAAACCCAAAGTTTTTCTTACCCCCTTGTTTGCACTCTGTCAACTGACCTTTGATATTGGTTAGCAATGAGGTACACCAATCATAGACAGTGGGTCTCACACACTCCACTGCATAAAACATAAGTGGTGTTGATGCTTGATGCAACGAGGACAAACCTATGATCCTGGTAAGCATGAGCACAATGATATTCAAACTAAGGTTACTGATTTCCCAGATGGGGATTTGACTTCCCACCATGGGAGTCCCTGCTACACAGTGGGATTCAATATACTCCTCGACCTTCATCCCACTCCCTGCTCTATGTGACTTGAGGTCCACAACCTCTCCTCGGCGTGATAGACCAGTCAAGAAGTAGATTTCCTCTACTTTGATTCTTAATGGTTATCCATCAAGGATAAATCTCTTGCTATGAGAATCCCAATAACCCAACAACATTTCCAACAACCTCACTTGTGCCCTAATTCCTTTGAGAGACAATTTTTTTTACAAACCACATCTTTTTAAAGCCGCTTTAGCCACTGGATCCCGATCCACATCTGCATATACCTCCTCATGCTCTTGCTCTCTCCATTCCAAGACCATCCTACAAAAAACAAATAAATTTTGAGTTAAGAACCCCTCTTTTCTGCCAATTGCGTACATATATGTGGATTACCTCCCCGCAGTCACGTGTAGGGTTCAATACACGCTTGCTATGGTTAACACAGGGGTATATACCTAGTCATGCATGCAACCTACATAAGGAAACCTACGTATATCGAAAATCCTAATTTGAGCCCTCAAAAATAAAAAAAATGGGAACCTAATTCAAAAATGTAATCCACTAAATTTTAAGAGGATGAGATGAAGAGTTACCTGATCTAGACGGTTCGTGATTTCGTTACCCAATTCTCCCGCAATCGTCATTTGAATCCTAGAGGTATTTTTGGTCCAAATTGCACTATTTGGGTAAAAATCAAAGTGATACACTAATTTTTTATTTTACTACTACTTATAAATTATTTTTACCCACTTTATATAGTTTCATGCTATTTTTCAACCTAATGGACTAATTCAAGAATGGTTTTAAGCTGGTTTTGTAGTTTTGACTCAATTTTCTTACAGATTTCAACATCATGGTTGGTCGTTCGTCTCCTCAGGTAGGTATTTTCATAACATAGAATATAGGATAGGTATTTATTCCATCGTTCATTTCGCATTATTCTCCGAATACCACTTTTTACACCTTAGGTATGAACCCATTTATTGCGACACATAAATCTCCATCTGCTATAAGTAGCATCGTTAATAAATGGTAGAGACTTACCAAACATGGGTACCCTAGTTAGATCCTCTTTGTCATTTGGTGCCCATGCCTAGTTTTTTCCTTAGGATCGGGAGTCCATTATAATTCGATACATGACTTTATGATGAACCTCATTTCTCATTCAGACACATGCGACCTTATTACCCGCAGACTCCCAAAAAAGAGTCTTAATTAAGCTCTTTTCCGACTCGTCTAAAAAAATGAAAATATTTCCAAGTGATTTGTCCCTTTCATTCTCATTAAAATTGTATTTGAAAGGTCATGAGTCTTAGTTAAGATCTTTTCCGACTCGTTATCAAAAATAGAAAATATTGTCAAGTGAACTTGTCTTTTTCACACTCATAAATTGGATTCGAAAAGACGTCTATTTGGCACAAGTTTACCCCTTTTTCACACCAAGTAGACTCAAAGACATAAAAAAGGAAATTTTTTGGCGTTAAGTTGTGATTGCATCTCATGCCCTCGCTTGCAGTATTGAGCCTTTAGCCGATTCTTGCTTTGTGTTATAAACCGTTGCCTAAGAATTTTTTGCATTCTCAACCAAGCAGAGCCTTGTTTATATCCTTCACAATTTGACACCCTATACCCTGGAGGGAACATCACCCTGAGTGTCCATATTCCGCATGAATTCCCCTGCATTGAGCATAGGTGCATTCCATTGTTGAAACTAGTTTTTCTTACTCACGACACTCATTCCCTCCTCTGTATCATATCATTCATTTTTTATGCAAAAACAAAAAATGCGAGCGGGAAGGGAGTACTATATTGTAATTGGCAGAAGTCCTATCTATTTTGAATAGAGAACAAAGTTATTGAGTCTTTGCATCATCACAATTTTGGGTTTAGCATAGTCGTAGGAAGCTAATCTAGTTACAGAGTTTTGTCTACCGACTGGTTACTCTTCCAGTCCCTATAGAGAACATTATTGATGTTTCCTGCATCTAATAGTCACATCATTGAGTCTATGCTGTCGGAGTTCACCATGTCTCATGCTTGTGTTCAAAGGAAGTCTATCAACCTGCGTCGGCCACTCCTCATAAATATTGACTTTACATGTTGGCCATACCCTCAGTTTGTCTCAGAATCACATGATACTATGGTCTTATTATCCACCCGTGCCCTATTTTCTTCATTGGTAGGTCACCTTGAACCCAACAATTGACACTTCATCATTGGTCGTTGACTGGGTGGTTTCCCTTCTGTTCGACGACAAGACATCTATTCACACTTTGGGATTCGTGTAGTGTCTTGGTTTCTATTAGCCTTATTGGTGGTTTCATTGCCTTTGTCAAAAGTTTTCATGATTGGCTATTATTCAGAGCGTCTTTTTTGTATACCGCTTGCACTTGGTATGCGCAAAAGATGCATAGGGTCGTTGGTTCATGAACATGTTCTTCGTTCGATCTCCACCAAGTCATGAAGCTGCTACTTTGTTCCTCGTGCTGACTGATGAGAGATTCCTTATTGCTCTCCTTTCAAGGGGTCTCTTTCCATCGAATTTAAGTAATTTTTTCTGGATATGGGACCTAGAGTTTCGTGAGTGCCTTGAGGCCTGCAGTCTTTAGTGGAAAGATCTCTCACCATTGACAGATGGGAATACATAAATGTCTCCTGATCAATGGATTTCTCAAGTGTTCAACACCAACTCCTTTATTCACACTTGTATAAATGTACTTGATGCCTTGACACCTACTTTCATTATTGGTAGGTTATCTTGCGTTTGTTAACGGTATACCTCAATGACCAGTAATCAAACGATGTCTCATCATGTTCGACCTCAACTCCTTTTTTCACATGATATAGACATGCACCTTGGCGGATTGTGTAGAAGACTTGAAGACATCACTATGTGGTCGCAACTTTCCTAAGCTGTTGCTTCTCTTTCATTGGACCAACACCTGTTCGACTTTAGTGATCATGGGAGATCATATTGTACGTCATGGTATACATATATCTTCATATTGATTTTGAGACTGGTTTCACTAGGTATTTTTCGTGACTATGACAGCTTTTGGCATACAACCGCATTCGTATTTGCCTATTCATGGCCATGAACACTTGTTTCGTATATTTTCCACATGGATCTGCATTGTATTCTTGGCAGCCATGTATGCAAAGTCAGTACATAATGTGTTAAGCAATTGAGTTCATCCAACTGGTTGTCTATCACTCCACTTCTGGGTTATTCATAATGTATTTCAGCCATCGCAGATACTCCTCTGATCTCACACATTAGGGGGCATCTGTTATAGCGATATTTGACTGACCATTTCTATCTTGCACAAAGGGCCTTTTTCCATTTCCCTATACAGACTGGTCATCCCTTTTTGATGAATCCAGAGCCAAAAATATACAATTTTCCACATATACACCCTCTATCAATTATGCAAGATGTGTATATGCTGGCTGCTCCATTACAGCCCACGTACATCAGGATTTGTGCCAGAAAATACAAAATGAAGTTGGGTTTCCATGTCACGATAGAATATCTCTGATCCTTGGCCTTCCACATACTGGAAACGTTATAACTCGGCCCTTCAGTTGCATTCTAAAGGGTATAAAATCACAATCTTGAGCTATGGAAAAGAGGAGAAAGCATTCAACTTTGAGAGAAAAGTTAATCTGGAGAAATCAATTCATATTGAATCTGCATCCCTTTGTCCCTCAAGTCTGAACACAATGTTCAACCCCCAAGCTCTTTCCCTATTATTGAGAGAACCTCATTGACTCTCTCTTGTTAGCTTGCCTTTGGTGGAGGATTGAAGTGGTGGAGGCCCAGTTGGAAGGTACTTGGTTTCTTGGTTTCAAACCATGCCAACATGGAAGTCCGTAATGTTGTCACTTCTACTGATCAATTATTAATAGAAATACTCATTTCCCATCCTATTGGTATATTGCAAATGTATGATTATTATCCATGGGCATGTTTGTAATGTTTATTAATGGATTATGCTATCTAATGTGCTAACCCCTTTATATCATTACTATAGACTTGAATTGCTTGTTTGTTAAGAACTTATTGCAGGTATAAATCTTTAGGTCGAAGTGCTCAACAATGGAACACCATCAAACATTGGATTGAGGTAGGCCTCTTTCTTATCTTGCGCATTAGTTTATATAGCATATGTTGGAATTGAGTTGATTTCTGCAGTCATACCTGTCTGTTGTGGTTTACCCTTGTCCATAGAGAGTTTTTCCCTTTATATTTATGAGTGGCTTGTTATGCCATTTGGATTAACAAATGATCCAAGTACTTTTATGAGGATGATGAATGAAATACTGAAAGATTTAATTGGAAAGTTCATGGCTGTGAATCTATATGATATATTGATCTCTAGAAGGACTAAAGAGGATCATTTGAAGCACCTAACACTAGTGATGAGGAGACTACAGCAGGAGAAGTTGTTGATAAATCTAAATAAGTCATATTTTATGAAGACATAACTCATTTACTTGGGTTTTGTGATCCCTTCTAATGAACTGAAGATGGATCCAGATAAGGTGAAAGAAATCAAAGAATCGTTGTCACCGAAGAGCATGTTTGAAGTAAGGAGATTCCATGGATTAGAAAGATTCTATAGGAAGTTCATCAGAGACTCTAGTGGAATTTTTGCACCAATGATGGATACAATGAAGAAGAAGCACAAATATTTTAAATGGACAGAGGAGGACGAGAAGAGATTCAATATACTAAAGGAGAAAATAATAGAATGACCAATTATGGTCTTGTTGAATTTTGAAAAGACATTTTAGGTGAGATGTGTTGCAAGTGGAGTTGCAATTGGAGCAGTTTTGAGCCAGGATAATAGACCTGTTGCCTATTTCAGTGAGAATATGAATGAGACCAAGAGAAAATACTCCATGTATGATAAGGACTTTTATGCCATAATTCAAGCCTTGAAGAAATGGAGGCATTACCTTGTCCCACATGAATTTGTCTTTTATAGCGATAATTAGGCTTTACAATTCATAACCAGACAAGAAAAATTGAATCAGAGGCATGCAAAATGGGTTGAGTTTATGAATAATTTTACTTTTGTCATAAAACATATTGCTGGGAATGATAAAAAAGTTATTGATGCATTAAGTAGGAGATTCTTGATTCTACAGGAATTTAAAGTGAAGACCTTGGTGTTTGAACACCTTAAGGACATGTATTGTGATTATATAGATTTCAAAGAAACATACAAAGCATGTACAAGTCTTGTACTGAGAGACATAAGCCAGTGGGAAGAGTACATGATTCAAGAGGGATTGTTATTCAAGAGCAATCGGTTGTGCATACCAAAATGCTCAATGAGGGATAACCTTCTGAAGGAAAAACATAGTGGAGGATTGGCTGGACATTTCGGGCATGATAAAACATTTACACATTTGATAATTTCATACTATTGGCTAGGTATGAGAACATAAGTGATAAAGTTTGTGAACATATGTAGAATCTTCCAACATGCAAAAGGAAAAAGATAAAACATTGGATTGTATCAACCATTTCCAGTACCAGAGAGGCCTTGAGATGCAATAAGCATGGATTTCATGTTGGGATTGCCAAGAAAGAAAAGAGGATTTGATTCCATAATTGTGATGGTAGATAGATTTTCAAATCTGACACATTTTATCCCATGCCAAAAGAACAGTGATGCAATGCATGTTGCAAATCTGTTCTTTAAGGAAGCTGTGAGACTTCGCGGCCTACCCAGAAGAATTTTCTCAGACAGAAACACAAAATTTGTTGGTCACTTTTGGAGAATATTGTGGAAGAAGTTGCAGACATATTTGTCCTTCATCTCATCCTATCACCCTCAGACAGATGGATAGACTGAGGTGGTAAACAAAATTTTGGGAAACTTGTTGAGGAGTCTGGTTACTGAACACCATAATCAGTGGGATCAGATTCTGCCACAAGAAGAATTTGCATACAATGACTCACAAAACAAGAGCACTCAAAAGAGCCCATTCCAAATATTGTATGGAATGCAACCAAGGGGAGTATCTGAGTTGAGAGACTTGGAGCAGAGTGATATGAGGAGCGCGAGAGAAAAATATTTTGCTGCAGAATTGCAGAAGCTCCATAGCCAGATCAGAGGACAGTTCCAAATTTCTAACCAGGAGTACAAGCAAAGAGCTGATCAACATCATAGAGACCCTGAATTTGAAGTAGGAGATCAGATTTTGGCACATATCAGAAAAGAAAGGTTCTCTAGAGGAACATATAACAAGTTAAAAATGAAGAAGATAGGACCATGCAAGATCTTGAGGAAGTTTGATGCAAACGCCTATGAGATTGAGCTACCAGATGATGTGGGCATATCGCCCATATTCAATGTTTCATACCTGTATTCTTACAGAAAAGATGACACAGAGGTATTAGAAGATCAAGAGGAGGTCCAGTGGGAAAAACAAATGCTTGTAGCAGAAAAACCACAAATGGAGAAGATTGTTGATCAGAGGATTGGAAAAAATACTAGGAGGAAGACCTATTTTGAATATCTGGTCAAGTGGAAGGGACACCCAATAGAGGATGCAAGTTGGGAAAATGAAGCTACTATCCAAAGGGTGGAAAGTCAGTGCAGGAGATCATGAACATGATTACATGATTTTTTTTCAAGGGGAGTATGATGTAGAAGCATCGCTAGAAAGCATGTGGAGCAAGACCTATCAGCATCTGGGAATCTATACGATACCTCAATGCTGGCAGTTACAACTGATATTTTGAAATCCTCCTTAACTCAGCACCGAAAAAAAATTATTTTGAGGCATTCTTGAGTGATCGCGGGAGAAGTGGGAGTTTCCACTCCTGCTATGGAATGTGACTGGTCTAGATAGTCGTTAGGTTAAGTTTTAGTGTATACAAGTATCCAAGGGAAACCCTAAGAGCCATCTGAGATAAATAGAGGTTTTGTACGCCCAAATGAGGTTGGCTGCAGGGTAGATAGGTGCAAGTTGGTAGGAGATTTTTGATTTTTTCAGTTATTGTTTCTATTACAGTTGTATCCATTTTCACTTATGAATATAACAGAGAAAATTTGACCCAATGCATGGTGTGGAAATTGTTTTTCAATTCTCTGTTATTGTGTTTTCATGAATGAATGAATGAATTTTGTTATGAGTAGAAGGAACTGTGAATGTTACAATAAGTTTCAATTGTTTCTCTTCTGTTGAAGAGGTGCAAGGTGTGCACACAGAACACAAGGAGTGCGTTGAAGAAATTTTTTTCGATTCCAAAGCTGAGAACAGATAGCAAAAAACGTTCCCTTTGCAAGGAGTGCAAAGAGACTAGTGCAAGGCATGCACAGTCATTTGCAATAATTTGAAACTTGCGTAAAGATCTGTTACAAGTAGTGCACAAATCTGAGATTTGACTAAGTGTTGAAGGGACTTTGTGAGAAGTCAAAGAACCAGAAAGGGAGGATGATAGGAGGGTGAGAGAAATTTCTCTTCGAGAAATCTTTGAGATACGAGTTATTGAAATCCCTGAAATGCAAGGAGTGCACATGAAGTCAAAGTATTCATGAGACCAAGCTCAGAAGGAATAACGCTTTTCATAAGTGTTAACGAGATCCAAGAAACATACTTGCAAGACAGACAAAGGTCGAGGCCTTTGAATCCTTCGAAAATATTCTAAGTCTAAAGACAGCGTAAACTCTAGGAGAAAGATCTAGATCGTTCATTCAATGTCCAGACAATGACGAGCAAACACAGGGGAGGAAAGATCTCAGTCGTTCGGTCTGAGTGTAGAGGAACTGTAGCTGCTCGATCAAGGTAAAGTGCACTAACAATAAACTTTGAGAGTACACAGGAGGAGTCGGGTTACGAAATTCTGAAATCATCATAACCGTTCATCAAGTGGGACACGTGGCAAGAGATCACCGTTTCCCTGACTCGTGACTCAGGGAAGTCAAAGGAAGAGTTATAAGAACTCCCAAATCATGAAATCATGATTGGATCATAGTCGTTGATTGGAAGAGGGAGCTGGACCACAGATCTGGTCTTGTTGGGAGTTCGCAACTCAGGATATCGAATGTAGGAGTTCTGGGAACTCATAAAATCCAAGTTCGCGATTTGATTTGAGTCATCCGATCAAGGAGAGATCTGGATCGTTGGTTTCCTAGGGGGATATTGGGAGTTCGGACCTCGGGAGGACGGAGGTGAATCCCATTGTTAATCCCCAATATTAAAAATCGCAATGCGCTTGGAATATTTGGCCCATGGTCATAGCGAAGGGTCACAACGACGAAGGAAAATAGAGGGGTTAGCATGCGCTAGGCTCCTGTCAAGATTTCGAAGGTTGGGAGAGTCGGGGTGACTCACATGCAAAGAATCGATATGAAAAATCACAAAACACCTTTTGAGTTAGGCGAGTGGTCATAGTCGTCGTCGCAAGAAGGAAGATTCTTAGGCAGAGAAGAGCTAGTGCCCAGTTGGGGTGGAGGTTGAACAATGCTCAGGAGAGAGCCCGTGGGTCTCATACGGTCTGCACTTTTGGAGAAAATAACTATGTAAGTGGGTTTGTGGTCTAGAATATACCCGAAGAGTCAATCAGACTCATTTTCTTGATCAATCATAGATCGATAGGTCACACAACCCTTAGGAGAGAAGGGGGGTTTGCATCAGGAGGTTGAAAAACTCCTAAAGCCCAAAGTAGTGAAGTCAGTTGTGACTGTCAGTATGGGGAGGACATGCATCGTCGGATCGTGAAATTTGGAAGGAGATCACTTTGGACAAAAATGTAAGGAGGAAGCATAGAGTTGACTAGAAGTTTCCCGAAGTGGAACAAAGGGTGCATCTCAACCGTTGATCGAGGTGAGTACGTGGTGTTCGATACGTAGCTTCAGGTAAAGGTTACTTTGGGGGAAAAGGTTGTTGGATCATTTGTAAATTCTGAAGTCGA
>JASDQU010306609.1:41052-56507 GCA_032191745.1 Picea mariana | reverse complement strand
GGTTCAGAGTTCGGGGAAAAGGAAATCAATTGCTATCAAAACATCCAAAGCCCAAAATTCTGAAGCGCCTTAGGGTTTATCCCAAGTTCACAACCTAATTCACATGAGGAGAGGGGCCTAGTGGAAATATCTAGTGTTTGTCAGTTTAAAATTACTAAGAGCGCTAGGAAAAGGGCCCGTGGGTTACATAGGACCCGTGCCTAAGGAGATAAGGGGCCTGTGTTAAATCAACTTTGGGACTAGCAGGGTCCCAAGGAGTTAATTCAACTCATCCTTTTGAATATCATTGACTGGGGGGTCACGCAACCCCTAGGAGAGAATGAGGGATGCATCAAAGTGTATATATATTTTTAATTACTTACATACATGTATATTATTACTTCTAATAGAGAACCTAGTATATAAGGGTTAGGGAAAACCCTTGTTTTATCAGCCTTAAGAATATAAGGGAATGTTAAGAGGTTAGTACCTTAGTAGTTAGTATATTTATTTCAAGTTAAGATAAGTTTTGAATTTCCAAGAGAAATCACTTGGAAAACTCTTCTTACATGTGGGCCTTTTCGATGTCAAAAGTAGTTATCAATCAAAGTGATAAAATGATTTTGGTAGATATTAGAACAAAAGATAAAAAAAATTGGTATGTTTTGGTTCTTTGACATGGTATCAAAGTAAAGGTAGCAACACTAGAACTTATGTGCGTAAACATAATTATGTATGCTTAATTTCTAACCCGAGTGAATATTTTATTGTTAAAGTGCCAGGATAATATTTAACCCTACAATATGTCAAAACATAACGAAGAAGAAATTAACCCAGAAGGAAATGTCAATGAGCAAAGCCCTGAATATAAAATCGAAAATAGTTCAGCCTCTTAGGTGCTAGAAACTATGAGGAGCCTCATAGTGGATCTTAAGACTTTTAAGGAAGACAATGAGAAGATTAAGAAGAAACAAGAAGAGAAACAAGAGATGAATGAGATATTATTGAAAAATATGGTTGAGAGGAGTAAATCAAATAAATATAATGTAAACAAAGAAACCAACAACCAATCATTTGAAAAATCAAGTAGAGAATCTAATTCAAATGATAGAGCCTCATGAAACACTCATATACTAGGAGAATAATTACAAAAACCCTCTTCCAAGAAAAGAAAACAGATAGACCACCTGGAAGGTGAATTCAAAAAGATAAAGCCCTCTACATTTGACGGAGAGTCAAAAATAGGTGAAGAAGTTGAAGCATGGTTACTAGATATCAAAAAATACTTTCAGATTTATAATTATTCCAACTATATGAAGATTAGAATGGCCATCTATAACTTAAAAGGGAAATCAAGAATCTGGTGGCAAGATATGAAATTAACAAAGGGATTAAAAGAGAAAAGAATGGAGTGGTCAGAATTTAAGAAGTACTTTAAGAAACAATACCTATCAGAAAGTTACTATGAAATAAAGACTAAGGAATTTTATGAACTACAACTAGGACATATGTCAATAAATGATCTAATTAATAAATTTCTAGATCTGTTGATATTTTTACCTTACATTAAAGAAGATAAAGTGAAAATTCATAGGTTCTTAAGATGCCTACCATGGTCTTATAAAAGAATAATTGAATTCGAAAATCCTAAATCTTTGAACGAAGTGTTTACGAAAGCCATAATGTGTTATGAACAATATAAAAAACGTCTAAAACACCTAAATCTTGGAAGGACATAAAAAAATATGAACTAAATCAATGCAAGAAAGGGTTTAAGCCAACCCCTTATCATAACATGAATAAGGGATTTCAAAGAAATGACCATCCATCTAGTACACAACAAGCTCAAGGAGGGAACAAGCCAGTAAATTTGGGATTTAAGAAGATTGTAGATGGTCCTAGAGAACCATAGAAATGTTGGGAGTGTGGAGAAACACATTTACGAATAAAATTCCCATGTTTAAATCCAACAAATAGGATTGCAGTTCACAACCTATAGGAATCTACTACAGTGGGAGATATGGGAAAATACATACACATAATTAATGTTTCCTTGGAAGGAACACAAGTTTATAATAAGTCTACTAAAGTAGAGATCGGAGGTAAGATACAAAACAAACAAGTCTCTATCCTAATAGACCCATCGAAAAGGTTGAGTTACATAACCCTATCATTAGTAGACAATTGTAAATTGAAAAAGGTGAAACACCCTAAGTATTGGTTAGTACAATTGGCCATTGACACAAAATAAAAGTATCATAATATATTTCTAAGTGTGATATAGGAATAAATGATCGGAATACTTAGGTTAACTTAAATGTTGTACCCTTAGGACCATATGACATTCTTATTGGTATGGATTGGCTGGAATCACACAAGGTCCTGTTAAATTGTTATGAAAAATCATTTTTTTTTCAAGATGAAAATGGATTAAAGAGAATGGTTCAAGAACTAAGAAAATAGTTTCCGTAAGACAGTTATCAGCCATGCATCTTACGAAATGTATCAGAAAAGGATGTCAATTGTATGCAGTACAGGTAATGGATATGTTAAATAAAGATCAAAACCTAAAACTGAAAGATTATTCAGTCTTAAAAGATTTTAAAGACGCCTTTGTAGATGAGATACTAGAATTACCTCCAAGGAAAGAAATAGACTTCTTTATTGACCTAGTACTAGGATATGCCCCTGTATCAAAGGAAACTTACAAAATGAGTATTCATGAGTTAACAAGACTTAAAATATAGATACAAGAACTAGTAGACAAAGGATATATCAGACCCAATGTATCACCATGGGGGGCACTGATATTATTTGTCAAGAAAAAGGGTATTATTTGTCAATAAAAAGTATGGGACATTCCGATTATATATCGATTATCGATAGTTAAATAAAATGACCATTAAAAATAAGTATGATCAAGTGGGACGAGAAAAAATATTTTCCAAGATTGATCTAAGATCTGGTTATCCCCAAGTCAGAATTAAGGATGAGGATATTAATAAAACATCTTTTCAAACATGATATGGACACTATGAGTTTTTGGTAATTCCTTTTGGACTCACTAATGCACAAACAACCTTCATGTGCCTAATGACCTAATGAACAACATATTAAGCTAGTATCTAGATAATTTTGTTTTGATTTTTATTGATGATATTTGTATTTATTCAAAGATGGAAAATTAACATGAGTAACACCTAAGAATAGTGTTTCAAACATTACGAGAACATCAACTCTATGCTAAATTAATCAAGTGTGACCTTTTTTAGAAAAAAATACAATACTTAGAACATATTATTTCTGAGGATGGGATATCAGTAGATCCAGAAAAGATAAAGGAAATAATAGAATGGCCTAGAACAACGAATGTAGCAGAGATACGATCATTTATGTGGATAGCATGTTACTACTAAATATTTCTTGAAAATGTTTCCAAGATCACTTTTCCTATTACATCCCTACAGAAAAAGGAAGTAAAGTTTATTTGGACACAAATGTTAGCAAATTTTTAACCAGTTAAAGGAATGGTTAACTACCACACCAATTCTTAAAGTCACTAACCCATACAAAGATTTCACGGTATGCATCGATGCTAGAAAATAAGGGTTAGGCATAATTTTATGACAAGAAGGGCATGTGATTTCCTATGAATCCAAAAATTTAGAGGACCACAAACGCAACTATATAACACATGAATTAGAATCAGAATTTATGATACATGCACTAAAGATATGGCATCGCGATTTAATAGGAAGGAAATTTCTAATTTTAACTAACAATAGTGGTGTAAAGTACTTGTTAAATCAGTAAGGATTGAATGCATGACAAGAAAGGTGGCTGGAATTCTTGAGTGAATTTAACTTCGAAATCAAACATATTAAAGGAAAGGAAAATAAAGTTGTAGACACACTTAGTAGAAGGACGTGAAACATTTAAGAAACTATTATGAGTAAAGAGGATAATAATCTTAGGGACAAAATCATATATGCAAGTACAACAGATGAGGAATATGTAAAAATAAAGGAATAATTGATGATAGATGGTAAAGAAATAAACATGGTAGAATTCAGAATTGACCATGAAGGAATTATGAAATTTAAGAACAAAATTTACATACCAAATTCCATGGATTTAAAAATGCTAATATTTAATGAAATCCATAAAAGTCTCTTTTCATGCCATAAAAGATATCATAAAATGATTTCAGCACTAAAAAAATAGTTTGATTAGCCTAATATGAAAGTTGATATAGATGACTACTTGACAAAGTGTATAGAATGTCAACAAGGAGGAATGTCAACATCCAGCAGGTCTATTACAACTTTTCCCTATACCAGAATGGAAATGGGAAGTAATATCAATGAATTGTATCACAGGTTTTCCCAATACTCAAAAACAACATGACTCGATTATGGTAGTAGTGGATAAATTAAGTAAATATGCAGATTTTATACCTATAAATTCTACTTACAAAGTTGTTCATATTGCATAAATTTTTATGAAATATAATTTTAGATTACATGGAGTACCAAAGAAAGTAATTTTTGACAGGGATGTTAAGTTTACTCAAGTTTTTTGAAGGCGTTGTTTGTAGGTATTGAAACTCAGTTGAAATGTATTGCTAGTTACCATCTAAAAATAGATGGGAAAACTGAACGTACTAATCATATCATTGAAGACATGACATGAATGTAAGTGATGGATAAACTGATAAGATGCAAGGACTACTTACCTTTAGTAGAATTCACCTACAATAACAGTTATCAGTCCTCAACCAAAATGAGTCCATTTGAAATCCTGTATGGTAGGAAGCATAAAACTATGATTATATGGGATAATCCAATAGATAGGATCATGGTTGGTCCAGATATGTTACAGGAAATGGAATCGATAGTGAAAAAGGCCCAACAAAATTTAAAAGTGGCACATGACCGACAAAAAATGTTGGATTTACTTCACACACACCTAGGATTTTTTTTTCCTAAGGTTTTCCATGTTTATTAGTCATAATTAGTCATTATATAGTCTCCTATATTTTAGGGGAGAATATTCCACCTGAAGAATATCTCTTTCAGTTGACACTTCAGTTTGACTAGTTGAGTTCAGTTTAGAGGCTGCATTGGTTTTGTCACCATGCAACATTGGGATCATCACTAGATAGTGCACACTTTTCTTAGGATCATCACCATACTGGTGCATTACCCTTGATTCCCTGATAGAACTCCTCACTATTCTCTGTTCAGTTAGTTAACTGAAGACTAGTTGACTAGTTAACTCAACTAGTTGGCAGTTCACTCCCATAACTGTCTGAGAGACTAAACTAGGTGGAAGTTCACTCCTGTAATTGCTGGTGTGTGTCCAAATCACTATATCCCACCAGTATGGCACACAGGTTCTCCTCAAGTGCTCACTCATTGAGTTATACAGAGTATATCATGTGTAAATTATTAATTATTCATAACAGTTAATGAGAATTCTTTCATTCTTTCTCTCCTTCTTCTTCTTTCTCTTATTCTCTCTGCAAATATGTGTATCATTGTTTATCTAGATATATTATTTGAAGGTTCAACAAATTTACATGGTATCAAATTCGACTTACTACTAATAAAAAGCTACACCAATTGTTTTTTGCAGGTACAAAAGATTGAAGACAACAAAAATACGGATTTCCAAAAGAATTCATTTTTATACCTTACAATTATTTTGCATAGAAGGAGAAAATAGCCATACATCTCTGAACCAGAGGGTTGTACAATTTAACCTTGAATACAGATACAAAACCAACATCAACCATAGAAAATTCCAAGTATTTAAATCGCATGGATGAGGCACTCTAAACAATTTGCATTCTTATTTATCTCGATCTCCTTTTTTATATATCTTCGTGTAAGACTCCCTATGAAGCCTAGACTACCTTGGAAGGGATATTTGGAAAACAATATTATATGAGGGGACACATGCTGGAGGTGGAGATACTCACATTGGATCCAAAAAGATTCCACAATATCCAAGATTTATTTACAAAATTCAAGGATATAATTTCACAAATCAAAGCTTGCGGGGTTGATAAATTGAAGAAGGAGAAACAAATGGTTCTCACCATTCTCTCCAAGCTTGGTCCTAAATTCTCTGTATTCGTATCCACATTCCATTCTGTCAAATTCACCTCTGGAGCCACCTGGAAGTTGCCTTCTCTTGAGGACTTTATCGAAGCCCTGACACAAGAGAAAACCAATCTCATGAACATGGGCACAATCAAAGGCCCAAGGGAGCATGCAATCACTATGCATGATGGAAGCCAAAAATATTAGAAATCTAAATATAAAGATAAACATAGATATCATGCACATCTAAAGAAGGAAGGGTACACAAAACCCTTCACTGATGCCTTCAGATCCAAAGGGGAAAAGGGAATAAAAGGGAAGAAATGATCGTAATGTCACAAAGGATTCCATCTAGAATATGTATGCATGCAAAAACAAATGTATATGATGTCTCAAATTCTTCATCAAAAAAACCTTGGAGATCGCATCCCTGAGGATGCCAAGAAGAAGAAGCCAAAAGATCTGAATTCCAAGAAAGACAATTCTATCCATGCCTTGATTGCCATCGACTCCTCTCCCAATGCTTGGATCATAGATTTAGGAGCATCACATCACATGGTTGACTCAAAAGCAGTATATTCTTATCTGGATGCATGCAAAGGTCCTCCTATTCTAATGGGGGACAACTCTTATGTCGAAGTCACCAACAAAGGAAGGTTTGAACTCACCAATGAAAGTTTTGAGAATGTGTTTCACATTCCCAAACTTTCCTTTAACCTTCACTTCATGTATAAGATGACGAATTGCACAATGGAAAGAAATTCAAATTCACACCAAATTCTGTGGACATCTATGACATGCAAACCAACTCCAGGGTTGCTACCGGTGAGGTAAATCATCAGTCTAGATTGTATACTTTTTATGAATTCATTGAAATTGATTTTTCTTTACTGCTTACTCATGCTGATGAAAGTAGTAGGACATGGCACGAAAGGCTTGGACATTTGAATTTCAGATACATGCAACAAATTAGAAAGAAAATATTGGTTGATGGTCTACCAGACATCTATTTCTCCAATTTAGTATGTGAGGGATGTGGTCTCAGAAAACACCCTCAAGAGAAATTCGATAAAGGAAAGTATCAACGAGCTTCCGCACCTTTATATTTGATCCAAAGTGACCTTATGGGTCCTTTTCCACATCCATCCCTCAACAAAGTGAGGCTTATTCTCATTTTTATTGATGATTTCTCATGTTTTACATGGATCTACTTTCTCAGGCAAACATTCAAGGTCTTTCAACACCTCAAATATTTCAAAGCCTTGGTTGAGACACAGTCTGGAAAGAAGATCAAAGTCCTCTGAACTAAAAATGAGGGAGAGTATGTAAATCATGAGATCCATAATATTTTCCATGAGGCAGGAATTCAGTTGCAGCATACAGTTCCCTATACTCTGCAGCAAAACAAAGTTGTTGAGAGGAAAAATAGATCTCTAAAGGAGATGGCATTTTGCATGTTGCATGCAAAGTCACTACCACACAGACTATGGGCCGAATCACTGAATTGTGAAACATACATCCAAAACAGATGTCCCCATATATTTTTCAAGGATAAGACCCCCTATGAGGCTTGGAGCGGCCTCAAACATGAAGTGACCCACTTTCGCATTTTCGATTCACGTGCATGGGCCCAGATTTCGTCTAAAAAGAGGAAGACACTTGATCCATAGAGAACTGAGTTTATTTTTGTTGGACACCCCAATGGTGTGAAGGTATATAGGCTTATTTATATTTCCTCAAATCGGCTCATCATTAAGTGAAGTTTCCAATTCGAGGAAAGTGTATTGCATGCACCTCAATAGCCGCATGCAGACACCTTCATTATTCCACCTGTCCGATATGATGAGAATGAACATGCCAACACTTATTCAAATGATATTTTTTATTCAGAGGACTCAGATAATTCATATTCAGAGTCATTACAGTCATATGTAGAGTCAGATCATCCAAATGTAGTTTTAGAGCCAGAGCAGAGGCCCAAGTGGGAACATACTACTCTTCAGGATGCAGGGGATCTTGTTGGTGATCCAACCGATACTAGGAGGAATCGATATGATTTCAAGGAGCCTCCTGTTGCATTCACTTCCACTGAACCATTTCCCTCCAAGCATATTTTCTTGGTTCAGTCTTCAGATCCACAATCTTATGGTGAGTTTGCTAGAAATCCCTTTTGGGAATCCTCTATGTAGGAGGAGTACAACTCCCTCCTTGACAACCAGAATTGGGATCTGGTTCCCCTTCCTTTTGGAAGGAAACTTGTTAGATGAAGATGGGTCTATAGGACCAAAAGTGCAGTGGATGGACAAATTAGCAGATACAAATCCAATCTTTTCTCCAAAGGATTTTAGCAAGTTCATGGTATTGACTATGATGAGACCTTCCCTCCAGTAGCGAATATGGATTCCAGACGATTTGCACTTGCCATTGCATAATCCAAAGGATGGGAACTCCATTAGATGGACGTGAATAATGCATTTCTTCATGGTAATCTCCCTAGGGAGATCTACATGGAGCAACCCCAAGGATTTATGCATGACTCATCTTTGGTTTATCGACTAAAGAAGTCCCTTTATAGCCTCAAGCAAGCTTTGAGGGCATTGTATGCCAAGATGGACTCCTACCTGTTGTCATAGAAGTTTGTACATTGTAAATCAGACCTGAATGTTTACATGCTTAGGACGATTGATTCACTTATACTCTTAGTTTTGTACGTTGATGATTTGTTGATCACCCGTTTCTCGACTTCAACAATTTCTAAAGGAGAAAGAAGAGTAAGGAGGGTCTCAACAAGATTTCTCACCTTTATATCTGATCCAAAGTGACCTTATGGGTCCTTTTCCACATCCATCCATCAACAAAGCGAGGTTTGTTCTCATTTTTGTTGATGATTTCTCACGTTTTACATGGATCTACTTTCTTAGGAAAAAATATGAGGTCTTTCAACAACTCAAATATTTCAAAGCCTTCGTTGAGACATAGTCTCGAAAGAAGATCAAATTCCTCCGAACTAATAATGGGGGAGAGTATGTAAATCATGAGATCCATAATATTTTCCATTTGGTAGGGATTCAGTTTAGAGGCAGTGGATGAAGCACATCGAGATCTAGATGCACTACATCTAGGACTTAGTACATGAAAGGATCATCGACTTACACTTTTGTCCTTCAACATAACAGATGGAAAACATCTTCACCAAGACCTTCACTGATAAAAAGTTTCATTCTCTACGAAGTCATCTTGGAGTGAAGGACAAAGTTGCATAGCAACTGTAGTTCTTATTTTTACATACATTGTACCTTGAGGGGGTATTTTTCCCATGAGGTTTTCCCTCTTTCCTCACTTTATTTCAATGTATCTTTTGTATATGGGTACCTAACATGGCCTCGTTGTCGGGACCCATTCTTTATTTTCACCATAGTGATGTTCAAGGGGGTTGTTGGAGTTACCTCAAACACACCTAGAATTTATTTTTCCTAAGTTTTTCCTTGTTTATTAGTCATAATTAGTCATTATCCAATCTCCTATATTTTACGGGAGAATATTCCACCTAGACAATATTTTCTTTCACTTGACACTTCAGTTTGACTAGTTGAGTTCAGTTTAGAGGATGCATTGGTTTTGTCACCATGGAACATTGGGATCATCATTAGCTAATGCGCACTTTCCTTGGGATCATCACCAAAATGGCACATTACCCTTGATTCCCTAAACTAACTCCTCACTACTCATTATTCAGTCAGTTAACTAAAGACTAGTTGACTAGTTAACTCAACTAGGTGGCATTTCACTCCCGTAACTACCTGAGAGACTATACTAGGTGGAAGTTCACTCCCATAACTGTTGGTGTGTGTCCATATCACTCTATACCACCTCTATGGTAGATTGTTTCTCCTACAATGCACACTCATTGAGTTATATAGATTATATCATGTGTAAATTATTCATTATTCATAACGGTTAATGAGAATTCTTTCATTCTTTCTCTCCTTCTTCTTTCTCCTATTCTCTATGAAAATGTGTGTATTATTGTTTAGATAGATATATTATTTGCAGGTTCAACACATTTATAAAAAATGTATGCAGATCAGAACATAATGCACAAATAATTAAATGTTGGGGATCATGTTTATCTGCGGGTTAAAGCAAGAAAATGTTAGTTGAAACTTGGGAGGTGTACAAAACTAGCACCGATATTTTGTGTAAATTTTGAAGTGCTAGCTCGCATTGGCCCAGTAGCATACTAGCTAGCACTACCGGGTAATTTAAAAGTTCATAATATTTTTCCTATATCGTTATTAAAGAAACATGTTCATGACCCTACTCATGTAATTTATTGGAATTTGTTATAGGTAGAACCGGAAGGTGAGTTCCAGGTGGAACCTTTGTGCATTCTGGACAATAAAGAAACATTGTTGCAGAACCAAGTCATCTTTCAGGTAAAAGTGCAATGGAATCACTTCATTCCTTAAGCAGCTACTTGGAACTTGGAGGATGTCATGAAGAATACATATCCAACTCTATTCCAAGGATGATTGGAATAGATTAAGCATTTAACATTGAGGATGAAATTAATTCCAAGGGGGAAAGTATGTAATACATCTCAAATAAAATATTTGGCATATTAATAAATTTCCTTAATTGGAAAAATTTGAAATTAGGATTCCTAGGAAAATTTGACTTTTATTAATTTAATTGCTGTGCAAGATTGTGACTTGCCAAGTGTCTTGATGTACTGGACAGATGTAAGAGGGAATATTTTTATTTAATTAATAAAGGATGGAACAGAAGGAACAACCAAGTTACAAAGATATTATTATGAATCCATGAGTGGCGAACAAGATGAATCCAACCCTGGTCATGAAAGGACATGTGTCAGAAGTCAATCTAGATGATTGACACACCTTGAAAATTAGGGGTTTCCAAGTTGCTAAAATTCCCAAGAGGAAAAAGAGATTTGGGAAAAAGGACTAAGACCTAAGAAAACTAATAAATACACATGTGTGAGGAGACAGGACACTGCTTAGCATGTGAAACTGAGGAATAATCTCCGGAATAGTTGTTTTTCAAAAGGAGAGAACTCAAGAGTTGTTGTGTGAGCATTGATGTGTTAGGAAACTACAAAAATACGAAGGATTGTGGATAGGAAGGTTCTCTTTTCTCCCTTATTGATTCATGATTAGGATTGGGTGAGACTAGATCAAGTTGTTGATTGTTTGGGTTGGTTTTCATTGATGTCAACCCTTGAAGAAAGTCTGGTAGAAAATTCCAGTAGCACAAAGGTTTGGGTAATGGACCCAAGTTTTTTTGATGTATAATGGTATGAGTTTCAATATATTTGAAGGTAAGACTATTCTATATTTATAGTACATGTCATTCCATTTCTGGTGGTATGTGAAACATCACATAGCTCTTCACGGCTAGAGAGTTATGGCCATGTGAAGTTGGATAACCCTCATCAGTCATCTAGAAGCCCTGAAAGGTTAAAGTAGTCAAAGTGGTTGCAAAGAAGAAATTATTTAAATAATAAAGTGAAGTGATGAGTGTAGTATAAGTCAAAGTGGATACAAAATAAATTATTTAAATAATAAAGTTAATGGAGAAATTACTAAGTGGCATGATGAAAGTTAGCCCTAAAATAAGGAAAGTGGTTTAAGATGGTTAGAAGGTAAAAGATAAAGTGGCATGATGAGTGTACTATAATTCAAAGTGGATACAAAATAAATTATTTAAATAATAAATTTAATGGATAAATTGGTAAGTGGACAAGTGGTTAGAAGTGGGTTAGCCCTAAAATAAGGAAAGTAGTTTAAGATGGTTAGAAGGTAACCCCTTGAGGAGGCTACATAAAAGTATAAATAAGAGGAAACAATATCTCATTTAATTACACTTGATCATATTGAATATCTACAAGTGACTGAGGTAACCAAAGGATATCTAAGGCGAATTTTAGAGGGAAGGTGAGGTAAACAAGGACGAAACTCAAGGGAGGATAATGTCTTTTGATGATGCTTTCTAAGATATGCTATTTACAGGTCATCTCACCATTTTCGAAATAAATTGGTTTTTACAATGATTCAGACAATGAAATCTGGAGGCCATTGAGAAAATATATCCAAGTAATTGTTATAAAAATTTCAGCTTGTGGTTCGATGTATTGTGGGAGTTACACTTCGTGGAAAATAGGGTTTGTGACTAGTCCTGAAACTAGTCTAAAACATGTGTTTCAAGTAAAAACATCATAAAATATTCATAAAATATCAAAATTAAGTAATACCAAATGTATTGGTTATAGTACAATATTTATTATGTTGTATACAATTTTCATATCTACACAACAAATATTTTGTGTGAGGAATTCTCTACAAGTTTGATCTCTAGAATAAGTTAGAATTCAACAAGGTATGCCATTTTTTCTATAACTCCTTTTCTGGGAGGTGCCAAGAAGCGAAACCTGGATAAATTGCAGACAAGACACTGAAGAATATTTTGTACTATTTTTAGACCTTTATTCATTACATGTACATAGTTATAATTATTGCAAGTTAGGGTTGTTGACTAATCCAAAAGTAGTCATGTGAGACTAAAGTAAAAGTTGATGAAAATGCTAGTTTCTTTTTTAGGAAGGTTTGCAGGTATGTCATCATATATACCAGGTCTGTTATAGAGTTACAAATCATATTTGGATGATGAAATTGATGAGGGATTTTTGTTGAGGTTGAGGCACATGTTGATGCATGGTTTAGGTTATTGGTACAGGTTGTTTGGTGTAGGTTGATTCGTACATGTTTACAATAG
This sequence comes from Picea mariana, assembly GCA_032191745.1. Taxonomy (NCBI): domain Eukaryota; kingdom Viridiplantae; phylum Streptophyta; class Pinopsida; order Pinales; family Pinaceae; genus Picea; species Picea mariana. The sequence continues at coordinate 43,626 of JASDQU010306609.1, read as the reverse complement.
TATATGTCATAGTGATAGTGTGACAATGGTTCAATAATTCTATTTCAGGGCGGTTGGATGGGGCAAGGATAGGCGGTTGTAGCCACCTTCAAGTTGTAGTTGGAGAACATAAGGGGTTGTAGCCTCCTTCTTGTTGCATCGATAGAATTGGGGAGTTGGAGCTTCCCTCAGGTTGTAGCCTGAGAAAATAGGGTGTTGGAGCCTCCTTCTAGTTGCAGTTGGAAAAGAAAGTAAGTTTGTGCTTCCAATGAATGTAATTCTTAAATACATATAAGAAAAAATGTCCCGTGGTTTTCTCCCGCTTTGGGTTTCCATGCAAAAACAATGGTGTATTGTGTATGTGTATGATTTCTCATTTTTTCATTGTTTATTTACTCTGGAACTATTGGATGATAATGTTACATTGATATAACACTTGCATTTTATGGTTAAAAAGGATTAAATTGCTCTATTACTTATTCAACCCCCCTCTCAATGATCCAACAATTGGCATCATAGAAGGTTCCTTTAGAAATCAGTTTAACCACTAAAAGGTAGATCATGGAGAGCAAGAATATGTATAAAAATGGAATACCATAGTTTGATGGAAAAAAGTATGAATTCTGGAGCAGAAGGATGAAAAAATATATACATGCACAAGGATTTGAAAATTGGAAATCAATAGTAGATGGATACAAAGAACCAACAGTTTTGCCAACACGTGAAAAAATAATGAAACTCAGTCAAAATAATTCAAAATCCACAAATGCACTTCTGAATTGTTTTGGTGAATCGGTATATACTAAAGTTGTACATTGTAAATCGGCTAAATATATTTGGGACAAACTTCAAAATATTTATCAAGGGGATTCAAAAGTCAAAGCAACAAATCTTCAAACTTACAGAGGTCATTTTGAACAACTAAAGACGAAGGATAATGAGAATATTGCAACTTACTTCTTACGAGTCGATGAAACAGTGATTGCAATCATAGGATTGGGAGAAGAAATTGAAGAATATGTAATCGTTCAAAAGGTACTAAGATCTCTTCCTACGAGATTTGATCCTAAGATATCAGCACTAGAAGAAATACCAGATCTAAAACCAATAAGCATGGATGAACTAAATGGAATCTTCATAGCATATGAAATGAGAACTGAACATGAAAATCCAGATATAAAAGAAGCAACTTTCAAAGCATACAAAATTTCAAAGAAAAAGGGAAAACAAAAGGAAAAGGAACATAGCAACATAAATGACATCTTGGAAGATGATGAAGAAGTGGCCAAATTTTTTAGAAGATTGAACAAAGGAACCAATGACAGATATAAAGGTAAGATTACATTGATTTGTTTTAATTGTGATGGTATTGGTCATTTTTCTAAAAAATGTGCTCATAAGAAAAATAAGAGGAATGATGAATATTACTCAAATAACAAACAAACATATAAAGGCAAAATAACCACAAAGAAAATCTTATGCACCAAAGAAGACATCTCCTTATCAGATGAAGATGAAGTCAGTGGAAATGAGACAAAAATAGTTATATTCATGGAGGTAGAAGACTCTGATAAAGAAGACACCGAAGAAGAATATGAAGAGGAAAAATTTGACTACTGAGAAGAATTGTTGAGTGTCATAGAAGTTATAAGAAGAGAAAGCAAGAAAAACAAGAAGCTACAAGAAGAACTACACAAGAAAGAAGACACTCAGGAACTAGAACAAATGATCATGAAATTGAAGGTTCAAATATAATAAGATAAAATAATTGAAGAAACACTCAAAGAACAGTTATAATAAAGAGATGAGATCATTGGAAATTTTGAAGTAGATATTGTCACATTGAGAAACGATCTTAAAAAGAAAAATATGCAAAACAACTCAAAAATTTTGGATGACATTATCAGCAGTCAAAAGCCTCATCATGACAAGTCCAGACTTGGATACAATAAGACAAAAAAGGGATCAATATCCAAATCAATAGAAAAAGAAACATGCCCAAAAATCTATGCAGAAACAATCAAAGGGGATAGGAATATCTACAAGAAAGATTACAGATACACTTCTCCACCGAGAAGATTTAAACTTCAGAATCAACGATCGACATAAACAAATAGGCCTCAGGAAGAAGAATGATTCATAAAAGTAAATCCTTTTAGAAAATCTTCATCTCCCAAGTATCAAACTATATTTTTTGGTTTATGGTATGCATGCAATAATTTTGGACATAAAGTTGTAAATTTCAAAGCTAATAGGAGGAACATAAAAAACGTGGAAATTCATACACAAAATGACTATCCAAGAAGGCATAGTGAAATAGAGAGAAGAAGATACAACCTGTTTGAATAATTGAGCACTGAAGTGGAATGTTCAAAGTAAAACAACTTTGGACACATGGCCAAAGATTGCAGACTGAGTCCCTCCTAGATAACCAAAACCAAACAACAACATTCATAGACAAGAACCTCAAAAGAGAACATGGATAAGAAAGAACAGTCAATATTGCAATGAAGAATGCACACTCTCTGTACAACATAAGAAGAAGAAACGTGGTTGGTATGTTGACAATGGATTTTTAAAACACATGACAAGTGA
>JASDQU010306609.1:20304-37405 GCA_032191745.1 Picea mariana | reverse complement strand
ATTTAAATAATAAAGTGAAGTGATGAGTCTACTATAATTCAAAGTGGATACAAAATAAATTATTTAAATAATAAATTTAATGGAGAAATTACTAAGTGGATAAGTGGTTGGAAGTGGGTTAGCCCTAAAATAAGGAAAGTGGTTTAAGATGGTTAGAAGGTAAAAAATAAAATGAAGTGATGAGTGTACTATAAGTCAAAGTGGATAGAAAATAAATTATTTAAATAATAAAATTAATGGAGAAATTACTAAGTGGACAAGTGGTTATAAGTGGGTTAACCCTAAAATAAGGAAGTGGTTTAAGATGGTTAGAAGGTAACCCATTAAGGAAGCTACATAAAAGTATAAATAAGAGGAAAGGGTATCTCATTTAATCACATTTGAGCATATTGAATATCTACAAGTGACTAAGGTAACCAATTGATGTCTAAGGAAAATTTTATAGGGAAGGTGAAGTAAACAAGGCTGAAATTTAAGGGAGGATAAAGTCTTTTGATGATGTTTTCTAAGGTATGTCATTTACATGACATCTCACAATTTTCCCAATAGTTTGTTTTTTACAATGATTCATACTACGAAATATGGAGGTCATTGAAAAAACATATCCAAGTAATTGTGATAAAAATTTAAGCTTGTGGTTCGTTGTATTTTGGGAGTTACACTTTGTGGAAAATAGGGTTTGTGGCTAGTCCTGAAACTAGTCTAAAACATGTGTTTTGGTAAAAAATGTCATAACTTTTTCATAACAGATCCAAATTAAGTAAGATGAAATGTATTGGTTATAGTACATTCTTTAGTATGTTGTGTACAATTTTCAGATCTATAAATAAAATATTCTGTGCAGGGAATTCTTTACAAATTCGATCTCTAGAATAAGCCAAAATTCAGCAAGGTATTCCATTTTTTTTGTAACTCTGTTTCCAGGAGGTTCCAAGAAGTGAAACCTAGATAAATTGCAGATAAGACACTAAAGAACATTGTGTACTATTTTTAGAACTTTATTCATTACGGGTACATAATTATGATTATTGCAATTTAGGGTTGTTGACTAATCCAAAACTACTTATGTGAGACTAAAGTAAAATTTGATGGAAATGGTAGTCTCTTGTTGAGGAAGGTTTGCAGATATGTGATCATATACACCAGGTCTATTACAGAGTTACAAATAAGATTTGGACGATGAAATTGATGAGGAATGTTTTTTGAGGTTGAGGTACATGTTGATGCATGGTTCATGTTATTGGTACATGTTGTTTGGTGCAGGTTGATTGGTACAGGTTTACAGAAGTATATCTCACAGTGATAGTGTGACAATGGTTCCATCATTCTACTTATATTTCAAGGTGGTTGGATGGGGCAAGAACAAGTGGTTGTAGCTATCTTTCGGTTGTAGCTGGAGAACATAGGGGGTTGTAGCTAGAGAATTGGGGAGTTGGAGCTTCCCTTAGGTTGTAGCCTAAGAAACTAGGGGGTTGAAGCCTCCTTCGAGTTGTAGCTGGAAGAAAAAGGAAGTTGATGCTTACAATGAATGTAATTCTTAAAGACGTATAAGAAAAAAAATTATGTGGTTTTTTCCACTTTGGGTTTCCACGTAAAAAAATTGGTGTATTGTGTATGTGTATGATTGCTCATTTGTTCATTTTTTATTTACTCTGCATCTATTTGATGATAATGCTATATTTTTTATAGTTAAAAAGGATTAAATTGCTCTATTACTGATTCACCCCCCCTCTTAGTAATCCAACACAAGTAAAGTTGGTTGATCCTATCTACAATTGGGTGGAACTTTGTTGTTTCTTCTATTTTCGCAGGTTCCATATTATATTTATCTTCTATTATCATTAAATTTTCTTATATGAAATAGTATGTATGAAATATATTAATTATCCAATTTCTTTAATTGCACAATATAGAAAATCATGGAAAATTTTTACTTTTACTTGTACGTTGCAACTTTCTACATAAAAGGGACGGATGGGTCCTTGCAAGACAAAGGCTCTTCATTAGTTATACTAACCACCGGGAAATACACATCATGAAAGTGTAACTCGAATTGGGAATTATGAAAGTGTAACTAGATAAACACTGAATATGAGGAAATATGCATCATGCAATAATATTCACATGAAATAATTAGAAAGGAGTAATAAAGATTTAGACAATCCAAGCATATATATATATATATATATATTCCTCTCAGGCGTATTATGTTTTGGATTGTTAATATTAAAGAAAAAATATCATGCATGTATCCCTACGCATGCTTTACACATACACTCATCATGAAATGATCGTATGCAAGAATAATCAATGTACATGGGTTACTTAAAATCTTGTGCCATGAACTATAGGAAGAGCAGTTGACGGATAAAGTCTTGAGACTGGGACAGGATGAAGACGGGGAGTAATAGGAAGTTTTCAAAAAAGAGGCATTTCTCTAGTACCAAACTAGTTTTGGAAATTACATAGTACAAATAAAATCGAGTCATAAACTGTTGAGTTAAAATTACGCACAGTGAAAATCTCTCTATAAAATATAGATAGAATTCATTTTCGAACGAATAAATAATTCGACCCTTCTATGATTATTTTAGAGAAGGGTTAAAACATAGAATTAAACTAACCCCTCGGTTAATCCAGCCATAGTAGGGAAGGTGGTCTACACGACCTAGGATAAGAAGAAACACCCTAATAGCAAGATTATGCTCAAGTACAATGAAAAATTACTATTGGTAACCACAGTTGGGCGTGATGGGCATAAATACGACTCAAAATTATGATATCTTTTCATGTAAACACTTATAATAGAAAATACAGATGGTAACTACAAATGGGAATAAATATGACTCAGAGTTACAACATCTCCTTCCTAAGAAAATATGGAGAAGGTAGGAAACTGAAACAACGTCTAGCACATGGCGAGGACCATAAGTCCCTACCATTCCAAATGTTGAGTTTAACAACGAGAAAATGATATGGATAATATAAGACTAATATGTAGATATAATAAAACTCAACAATTCAACAGATAACAAAGAACCAACTAAAAAAATATAAAACACCGAGAAAATGAGAAGATGTTGATAACCACAATTAACAGAGACATTTTTTTAATGTCTCACAATCTATTCGAACCTCAAATCATTATCAAGCTTACCTCTTGCAGAGAGAAGAATGCGAAACCATATCCAGGTTGAGCGATACACCAAGAAGCGATTATTTTCCAAACAACATGTAGAAGACCCCTTCACATATTTACCTCTTAAGCTACCTAAATAGAGTGTAGGCGGGGATTTATTGTAAAAAATCTGTGAGCTTAAGTATTTTTTGTAACAGACATGACCTCTGTTAAGCAAGTCCAAGGAAAATATGTAGCTAAAAACTAGAGAAGTACCCCTCTTAGAGAAGAACCAATGATTTTACCCAGCCTAGTGCGAAATGAGGAAGGAAGTCAGTTTCAAAAACTTGAATCTTCTCTCAAAACAAAGAATTGTCAAAACCATAACTAATTGAATGTGCAGAGTACAATGGTAAGTAAACCCAGCGGCATGTCAAACTAATAGTTACTCCAATGCATTAAGAATAACTAAGTGGTAATAGTTGGATAACGACTAGAGAGACTAAAGCTTGGGTATAATGTGCCTCCCTTGTGCAGGAATTAACTAAGTGACTTAAACAAATGACTAGTTGGGTGGAGTTTGTATGAAGGTCGGTGGATAATTAACCATGTTTTCCATCACTTAAATTTTGAATCCCGAGTGTACACTCATTCCTTAATAACTAATTTGACCCAGAAGTATACTCATGGTCACCATAATCTTGAGTACCTTAGATAATTCTAAATCCCATGATTTTTTTTTGTATAGGAGGTGTATAGTTTTTTTAATTAGTTACATAAGTGTATATTATTACTTGCGATAGAGAACCGAGTATATAAGGGTTAGTGGAAACCCTTGTTGTATCAACCTTAAAAAGATAAGGAGATAATTCTAAATCCCATGATTTTTTTTTGTATAGGAGGTGTATAGTTTTTTTAATTAGTTACATAAGTGTATATTATTACTTGCGATAGAGAACCGAGTATATAAGGGTTAGTGGAAACCCTTGTTGTATCAACCTTAAAAAGATAAGGGAACGTTAAGAGGTTAGTACCTTAGAAGTTCATATATTCACTTCATGTTAAGATAATTTTTGAATTTCCAAGAGAAATCACTTGGAAAACTCTTCTTGCATGTGGGTCTTTTCGATGTAAAAAGTAGTTATCAATCAAAGTGAGAAAAAAAATTTGGTACATGTTAGAACAAAAGATATATTTTCTTTTTGGTATGGTTGGGTTTATAACATTGATTAACCATTTTTGACATATAAGAAAAATCTAAATAGCATTTACTGGATAATTGTTTCGTACTCAAGGTATAGCCTAAGTTCAAAATAACATCGCTAAGATATTTGGTTACAAATTTTTTTTTCCTTAAAAAAATAACATAAACAAAGACTAAATTTGATTAAACCTAAAACTATCGAATTTGGAAAAAAAACATATTAAGTAAGACTGCTCCTCCCAAACATAGACTAGAGCATATTTAGTCTTTTACCTTGTCACCTCCGAGTTGAGTTTTGTATCCAAAAGAGGTAATGACTCATGCGGATTCTTGCATTATTTCGAGAGTTAACAATTCAATGGTCTCCTCTTTCTCACAATATATATGATATTTCATTTCAATCTTCACGTACACATAATGGCGTCCCCTTCCCTTCATGTACCCTTTATTTATTTTTTCCTATGTCTTTGACACATGTTTGAGCCTCCTTCTCTTTGATCACTTGTCAATTTTCAATCCCACACTTGTCTTTTATGATTTCCTAGAAATCAGGGATTTGTCTCAACGAGTTTGAGTTAAACTCAAATGTCCCCACCACTAGTCTCTTACGGCTGCCACTGGCCAGTCCTATTAATGGATCAATAACAACCTCTTTTAAGTGTCTTACTCAACATTCCCCTTTTATTATAATTTAAAAATATCTTGTTTCGATCTTAAAAGATTTTTTTTCTATTACTTATAAAATGAGAGAAGTAAAACAACATAGATACTTACAAATTCCACAATTAATTTTTGATATGTCAACATAAAATTAGAACCCATACTTATCCCAATTTCATTCAATTCTTCCGATGGCTTTTCTTTGTATGTTAGCACATGTTTGAAGACATTCACAGATGGTTTATGTAAAACAACTTAAAATATACAAAAAAAAAATCTTAAGTTGTTATAGGGAAACAACAATTATTCACAAACTTTGCTATTAACCATTTTATTCCTTGTCATATTGTTTTATGTGCTAATTGAGTTCCATTTTTTATTTATTTTCTGCAATAAAATATTTGAAAATTAATATTTAATGTTAAATTATTTATTTGTATGTACCTAATAGAAAAAGTCAATGATTTCATACATTTGAAGCACATTGTTGTTGAAATGGCTCATCGTGCGATGAAATTATGTCCATTTCTTTGACCATCTCTTTGTACACTTTTTTGGACATTCCTACTGGCATATTTTAGATATGAACCCATAGATACTTTGAGATTTTCATAATCTTCCTAAAAAAAGTAACATGACAATAAAATATTTTTATATTGATATATGAAAACTCAATATAAAAAAATGATATTAATAAAATAATTCTTTATAATAATATATACATATTCTAAAAAATTGTTTTAGGAATATTATTTTTTGAATGATTATTTTTTGCTGTTGTAAGTTTCTTCTATTGCATGTCTAGCAGGTCTCATTGAACATTGCTCTGGAAACACTTCATATAGTTTAGATATCACCTAGTTCTTGGAATCATTGGATTGATTTTTGTATTGTAGGTGGAAAGTACGTTTATACATTCATTTCACTATTTCTCTTATAGTTTTGTAAAAAAAATTCTCCCTTTTATTAACCTCCACCACCACTTCAGATGAGCTAAGGACCAATTCATCATCATTTACATCTTCTACAATTTATATTTTATTAAGACAGAATTCCATTCCTTCATTGTTGGTTCATGTAGAACATTTAACATATGTGAATTAATAGATTGTTTGAAACATGTTATCTAATATGCTTAAGTATATTATTAATGAAAATTCAAAAAACAACTCATATTGAATAATATTGTTTCATTCACTCGATTCATTCTTTTGCAATTTTTCTGTCAAGATTTTACATTGTTCTCCACTTAGATCACAAATAATCTTCTTGATCTTCCTCATTTTGTGGCTGTACATGACACACACTAACCAATACATATTAGTTAAACCTACATATAGTTCAAACATATTAATTTTGTATAGAACTTACAAAGAACTTTCCTTTTATGTTTTTCTCGATTTTTTATCATTGTGTCAATCATAATTTTTGTTTCTTGAACTATTTTTTTTTTGACAGAAATGGTTAGAGGGATTTTGTATTAATAATAGTGGACATGCCACTGGGTTCGTTACATTGGTAAAGATTTGCTTGAAACTGTAAAACTACTTCCTGAAAATCCTAACTCAGTACATAATCGTGGAAACAAAACTATTTCAGCGAGCCTGAACGGCTTCGCGTTATTATATCATTTCTTACCGAGAAGTTTTTTTTTTTTTGACACAGTTCGCCATTCAGTTCTTTGGTCCATAGCTTGACTTTCCATCGGGCCTAGAGGGTCTTCTTTGTCCGCTATGTCTGCCCAGCATGAGGTCTGGGGTTCCTGGGTGGGCGACTTGGGAATGGCTTCTGCCTGAGCTTCCCCCTTAGCAGGGGGTTTGATTTTGGCTTCAGCTTCAGCTTCTTCTGCTGCTTCCTAGGCCTTTCTTTCGGAGCACGATTCCGCTGGTTCTCTTGTCCACCAGGTGGGTCTTTGGCTTTTGGGTGACCTTTTTTTCTCGGTTGATTTTCCACAACTACGGGCTAAGTGCCACATTTCAAAGAAGTTCCTACACTTAAAACTGAGATTCTCATAGTCAAGGATTTGGGTCCTTGAGTAGTCCTTGCCTTGAAGAATTATTTCCGCCAGGAAACCTTTGGAGAAGTCCATTTCAACATAGATTCGAGTGAAGGTGGAGCGGGCTAGCTTGGAGTCTGGACTTCTACAGAGGAACTTGCCGAGGCCATTACCAATAGATTTAAGAGACTCATCCCCCAAGAAATGCAGGGGCAAATATGGAAGTCTCACCCAGACTAGAGCTAAAGAGATACAATCCGTGGAAGGGTCGAAGGTAGGGGTCCATAGCTGCATGGACAGGCTTGCTTTGCCCCAAAACCACGACCTGGAGTTAAACACCTTGTCTCTATCACTTGTAGATTTGTAAACTACCACAAAAAACCCTTTTGCACAGGGGCAGGTAATGACTTCTCCTTCTAAGAGTGGGTACCATTCGGAAGAGATCTAGGAGACCAGATCCGATAGATTGGGCCAGTATCCATTAAACCTACAAACTAGAGCGTGCCTGCTATAATGGAAAGCATGAGTTAGGTCTTCCTTCGACATTTGGATAGAAACTGCCAAAGCTTCTGGAACTGCTGCATGCAGCCCGGATGGATGGCCTTGAATAGAGGTAACCTCAGGAGCCGCTGCATGCAGACCAGAGAGAATACCCTGGCGTGAATCCACCTCTTTAAAGGAGGGGGTCAGAGCTAGTGAGTTTGTTGCCGACGAGGGAGCACTTGCAAGAGAGAGCAGCCCGGAAGAGAGAGTCGCGGCCGAAGGAGAAAGACTAGCAGCCACCGCCGCAGCCGCACCAGGAGGGTCGTCTCCTTGCTTTGAAGAGATCATGGGGGGCGCCATTTGGAGCTTGTCGAGCCTGCAAGAGATGCTACAGCTGCGCTGAAGGGTGGGAAGGCAGGAGGCCACAGGGCTAGTGACCTGCGGGAGACCCAAGAGTGCGGTTTCGTGGAGAGCCGAAACTTCAACCTAACTCAAAACAATTGAGAGAGAATTTTTGTTACTTGAACTATTATCACACATTTTTTTCTCAATATACAACATGTAACATTCAATACATAAACTATGAAATATATTTTATAAATAAATCAGTTAAAAAAATATGGTTTCCGATGTGCTTTAATAATATAAAAGCATCACTTTTTTCGATATAGAAAACATACCAACACAAATAAATGATATAGGAAACTTACCGACATAAAATAATAATAATAATAATAATAATTGTTTTTTTAAATTACAACGGTGATATATGTATTGATAACAACACTGCTCTTAGAATAAAAAATGAAAAAAAAATTCCATGAACGAAAAAAAAAACCGAAAAAAATTACACATGGATGAACAAATTTTTCTTTTAAATTATGTTACATCATTTCCAGTGCGCTTTATCAGTAAGTGCAATAGTGCGTTAGAGTCAAATCATTGCACTGATAACCATAAATCATTTAAAAAAAAACGTTACAAGGCCAACAAAATTTGGATATGATACAATAAGTGGTCTCCTTGCATCACATGCCAAACACCTTATATATAGAAACACAAACCCATTAAATATAAAATGCCTAAAATAAAATCCCTAATTGTGAAGTGATAGACGGAGTTAAACCCAAAGGTGAAATTTTGCACTCACATAAGAAATAAGAAGAAATGGTTTAAGGTAAGTGTGGATATTTATTTATTTCTTTATTTATTTCTGAATTTTAATTAAATATAAACAATGACACAATTGTAAAAAAAATATTATTAAAATTAATAGTAAAACTTATAATTTTTACTATGCATGGTTTTGAGTAAATCACAAAACCCTTTAAATTTTGATCTTCATCTCTCCCGTGTAAATTTTGGCAAAATTATGAAATATTGAATAACTTAATACTATTTAAAAGAATTTATAAAAAGGATTTTTGAGTGAATTTATAAAGGGTTTTGGCAGGGTAAAGAGGTTGTCCATTTTCATCTACCAATTGCTTGTGGTATGTTGCTCGTGATAAGAGCTTCCGACAATTTTGAACTGGTGGAATATTTTTTGTATCTAAACTCAATTCTGAATCAGGATCCTGCAAATTAGGATACATTTTTATTCAGATTCATATGGATAAAACAAAAATTGAATTCACTCCTCCACAGTGCTCCCCGATATACATTGATAAAGTATTAATACATTAATAATTAATTAAATACATTCACACATTAAATACCTTAAATACATTAATAAATACATTACTAAAGTAGTAATACATTAACCTTAATGTATTTATTAATACATTATTACATTATTGTAATGTATAAATTAAAGTACTAATACATTAATGTATAATCTAACATATTAATACATTAATACATTGCTAAAGTATGGATAGACTAATAAAGTAATGCATTAATAATATATTAAATACATCAATAAATACATTAAATGCATTAATAAAAACATTACTTAAGTATTAATACACAAATAAAGTAATACATTAATAAAATAGTAATATATTGAACTTAATTTATTTAGTAAAACATTATTACACTATTAATACATTAAAAATACATTATTTTATTACTACAATGTATAAATTAAAGCACTAATACACTAATGCATAATGTAATATACTAAAGTATTAATACATTAATAAGTAATACATTACTAAAGTGTTGATATACTAATAAAGTAATGCATTATTAAAGTAAAATAAATTAATAAATACATTATTAAAGTATTAATACATTTATTAAAAATTGCCATCATTTTTTGGTTATGGTTGATCATGATCTTGGTTTCTTATGGTCATGACTATGGATGACATTGATAAATTAAAGTGTACTGAAATTAATTAATACATTAATATATTTTTACTAAATACATTACTAAAGTATTAAGACATGAATAAGTATTAATACACAAATAAAATAATACATTAATATAGTAGTAATACATTAATAAAGTATTAATACAATATTACATTAATATAATGTATAAATTAAAGTATAAATTCACATTTATGTATAATGTAATGTATTAATTAATTAATACATTAATGTATAATGTAACATATTAAAGTAGTAATACATTCATAATGTAATTTATTAATACATTGTTAAAGTATTATTACACTAATAAAGTAATGCATAAATAATACATTATTAAAGTGTTCCTACATTTATTGAAAATAATTATGGTTGACTATGGTTGACCATGATCATTGTTTCTTATGGTCATGTGTACCAATTACAATGATACATTAATACTTTTCTAAAAAACACATTACTAATAAATTAAGACATTAATAAAGTATCAATACACAATTAAAATAATACAATAGTAGTACAAAAGTAGCGAGACATTAATAAGCATTAATACATTATTACATTAATATATTGTATAAATTATACTTTAAATTTGCATTAATTTTTTATGTAACATATGAATCAATGGACACATTAATAATGTAATATATTAATTAATGAATACATCACTATATAATACAACATATTAAAGTATTAATACACTAATAATTCGTTAATTAAATAATATAATAGTACATTGTGAAAGTATTAATCCACTAATAAAGTAATGCATAAACAATGTATTATAAAAGTAACAATAGATTAATAAATACATTATTAATAATGTATTTATTAACATTACTAATACACTAAAACACAAATATTAATATTAATATTAAAACATTAATATTAAATATGTACTAAAACATTAAAAAAGTATTAATAATTTAATAATACATTATTAAGTATTAATACATTAATTTACAATGACCATGCCTGAGTATGGTTGATCATGCCCATTATTAACTTCTATAGAACTTGGTTTACTTTGGGACGGAAAGGTTCAATATGGTTGACATGGTTAATTATGGTTTACCATGACCATTGTTAAATTTCATAGACCTTCACCATTGTTAACTTTTGTAGACCTTCACTATGAATGACGTTCATTATGGTTGACCTTGGTTGACCATGAACATGGTTAACCATGGCTAACCATGTTTGATAGTTGTTGTCCATATGTGACCATGGTTGGCCATGACGATGGATGACTAAGACTACAAATGACACTCAAATAATGACATTTGGAATTATTTGTCACATTATGACAACATGATATTTGCATAACATTGCAACAGCGAGGCTATGTTGATGAAACTATGACAACGAGGTTGTGTTCATCATATTGTGACAATATTGTTATTTTCATCACATTGTGAGGGCTAAGTTCGTTAGATTACGACAACAATATATTCGAATCACACATTGATGATAGGATATTTGCATCATATTCTGACGATGGGCCTATGTTCATGACATTGCGACGATAGTATATTATTTTTTACATGATGAAGATGACGGGGACATTGCAACGGCAGGTCTACATTCATGACATTGCGATGACAAGATATTGCTTGTTACATTATGAAGACATGATATTTGTGTCATATTGTGACGACATAGATATGTTCATCACATTAGAATGATGAGGCTATGGTCATCACATTGCAACAATATGGTTATGTGCATCACATTGTGATGACGAGGCTATGTTTGTCACATTGCAACAATATGGTTATGTGCATACCATTGTGATGACGAGGTTATGTTCATCACATTACAACAATATGGTTTTGTTCATCACATTGTGACAATATGATTTTGGTTGGTCATGTTCGTCACATTGTGACAATATAGTTATGTTCATCACATTGCAACGATATGGATAAGGACATTCATGTTCGTGACATTGTGAAAATATGGTTATGTTTGTCACATTGTTACAATATGGTTATGTTCGCCACATTGCGACAATATGGTTATGATCAATGATGTTCTTCACATTTCGCTAAATATGGTTATGTCCAGTCATATTCATCACATTGCGACAATATGGTTATGTTTGTCACATTACGACAATATGGTTATGGCCATCCATGTTCGACACATTGCGACAATATGATTATGGCTAACCTTGGTCATGTATGAACAACAATTTTCAAACATGGTTAACAATTTTCAACCATGGTCAACAATTTTCAACCATGGTCAACCATAGTCAACCATGCTCATGGTCGACCAAGGCCAACCATAGTTATGTTTGTCACATTGCGACAATATGTTTATGTTCGTTACATTGTATGTTCATGATCCAGGATCTTTTCATCATGACTTATAAATAATTGCATTAAATGAGCATAAATTAAAGTGTACCATTAAAGAAGGGAAAACTAAAAAATGAAGTGACATAACCATCATATCTAAACAAAAAAACTTGATAACGGAGTTCGTCCATAATGGATTGTGTCTCCGGGTCCTGCTCTTAGATGGGTAGGCTCTTTCATTAACTTGGTAAAATAATGTGGCAAAATACATTAGCATACCTTATTCTAAAATCAAGCTGCCAAAATAATGCTCAGATCATAAAACATATAGCATTGTTGAATTTGTGGCATCAAATTACCCAAAAATGACTGTCTCCACACCTCAATCCAACTATGGCACTCCAAGGCCCAAGAATAATTTCGTCTGAGTTTTTGTGCCCTCTGCAATCTGCAATAATGAATGTACCGCCTCAAAATTCATGCCGGCAGGTCGTACAATCTATGCCTCCTTCTTCGTAGCTGGGAGGAATGCACCTTTTAATATTAAGTGTAGGTGGAATGTACCAACTGGTACCTGTGACGTAGTGGTTATGGGTGGATGTATTAAGGCTTGGGCTTAGGTGGAGGTTCTGGGGTTGATCCCCATGGAGACCGTTTTTTATGTGTTTTTTATATATATTGTCAATATATATTTCCTCCCCCGTCTAAATTTAGCGATGCTGCTAGAAGGTCTATCAATTGTTGTCAAAGTTTGTGTGGTCTTCCAGATTTGGTGGACCCGCCATTTTTTTTTTTTTTCAAAATTCGTTCACGGGTTGTCCTTGGGAGTTTCTTGCCTACCATGTGGCATCCCCTGATTGGGCCATGTGGTGGAATCTAATTTTTCCACGCTGTCCCTTTCCAAATTACCATGCCATGTCAACATGCCACAACATTTGTACATACTGTACGAACTTCCATGTGGCACGATCCAACTGGTCCACAGATCGGTCCAAAAAGTGAATAACCGACTAACACATGACAAACTCTGGTGTTTCCATGTGTCACTTCCCTACTGCTTCCATGTGCATTGTATGGATGATGAATTCATCCATACAGATGTTGACTCATCCCCTGCTGAGTAGGCTAGGTTGACCAAACTTTGACCACGATTATATTTCAATCTGTAACTCTGTTTAATGAGTCATTTGCGACGTTAGAAAGATTTAGACGTTCTCTTCGCAATAATGCCATTTTCACTGAGTTTTGCAAACTTTGATTTTTTTCCCTTTCTCTATCTGCTGGAACCATTCTAAGTGTTCTGAGTTGTCTATGTGAGTTCTAAGTTGTTCTTAGCCTTCTCTGGATCCTTTTTGGATCACACCTTCTCACTGAGATATTTTTAGACCACCAAAATATTTCATCAATCAACTGGTAAGTGAGGGAAGAGTCCCCTCACTTTGTCCTTCTCGATCCACTTTTCCTTCCTTGGATGTGTTCCTTTTAATCCTACTCCAAGATAATCAACAACACCCCTGCCAAGGATGATTTTAAGGATGGAAATTTATTTTAAAATGTATAAGTCTTGGCGAATCTTACTAATCCTTCATATGCCGACTATAAAATGTTTGGCGATATTTTTGTAAAATTATTCAAAATTCTAAGGATTTTATATAGTTTGTGTAAAATTTTGGCAATTTTTAAAGTAAAATAATTTTATCCTTTAGAATTTGGGCGAATCATTTTTAGAATAATGAATCTTATTTTGGGAAAACCATAGAAAATTAGCCCACGAGCGAAATTTAGCCCCTAAAATCATCCCTAAGGTCCCCTGCATGAAGTCCTCATCCTCCTTTCCAGGATGATATATTATTGTAGCTCATCCAAGTCCTCAGGTGAAAAATCATCAACTGAAGGTATTGAAACTTCCTCATATTGATCCATGATCATGGGAGGCTCAAAAAGTTTCAAATTCTCAACATTCACAACTGAGTAAATCTACATGTAAGGTGGAAGATCTAGATGAAAATAATTGGTACAACTTTTCTCCAAGATAGTGAAGGGTCCATAATGAATGGGCTTTAGTTTCTTGCCTTCACCCTTCAATCTCTCATTTCTGATGTGAAGCCATACCCAGTCTCCAACCTGGAACTGATGATCAACCCTATGCTTGTCATGCCGAGATTTATACTATGCTTGAATTTTCTCCAATTATTCCATGACTGCCTGGTGTATCTGTTGGATCCTATGGATGAAATAGCGAGCTGCGTCCTCTGTTCGATCTTCATTCACATCGAAATCTCTCCCATACATCAAGTTCAAATGAACCTTTGGTAGGTACCCAAAACATGTCTCAAAAGGTGAAATCTGAGTGGATGAATGTAAAGCTCAGTTGTACACATGTTGTACATAGAGTATATGTTCATCCCATACCTTGGGATGCTTGTTGCAGTAGCCTCAAAGCAAAAGTGCCATTGTTCAGTTTAAAACCTTTGTATGTCCGTCGATTTGTGGATGGAAAGAAATGCTCCTCTTAAATTTTGTGTCCATCATTCTCCACAAGCTAGTTGAAAATTCCCCAATGAATCGAGTATCTTGATATGAGACAATGGATGTGGGTAATCCAAAGTGAACCCAAACATGATGAAAGAAGAGATTAGCAATCTATTCAACAGTGATATGCTTTTTACATGCCATCAAGATACACATCTTGTTGAACCTATCCACTACAACATATAAATAAGCATGAACCCATTTTTTCATTTGGTCAACCCCCTACAAAATCCATGGAGACACTTTTTGGCCCTTGACCAAGTTTTGGAGATTCTTCGTTAGGTTTGAACTATTTTGGGACTTGGACAGACTGTCGAAGGTAGAGTGCAATTAGAAACAGAGATCATGGGATCTCTGCCCCTTTTTTGGGATTTTTTGGATTAGGGCTTATGTAATGGGTATGGGGATGTCGGCCCATGGGTTTACCCATGTTTAGGCCCATTTTGTAATGTATAAATAGAAAGCTAGGCAATGTAAGTAGGTGTGATGCTAGGCGCAAGGGTGTGATGCTAGGTGCTAAGGGAAAGTGAAGGCCAATGTGATAAGTGCAAGTGATAGTTTTACATGCTTTGTGCATACTGTGTGAGACTTGTGAGGCTAAGTGCAAGTGACTGTAAGAGATTGTGTAAAGGATTTGTGTTGTAACCTATCTCGAGGAAGGATTATCTGGCAAGGTTCACGCAGATCTCATGTCCTATGTGGAGTAGGACCTTATGGCTCTGTGCATGTAGATGATTGACAAAAGGTAATAAAGAAGACAAAGAGTTGGTGGACATAGCCCCAGGATGGGGGTGAACCACGTATATCCTATGTTATGGTTTCTTTGTGCATTATGGTTGTTTTATGGTTCATATGATTAATGCTTAGTAAAATGATGTATTCTTAGATAAATATGATAGCTTAGTGCCTAATTATGTGAATGAGATGCTAGATGTGATCTGTGTTGACGTGCTTAGTGCTTGAATGTGTTGCATCTTGTTGAATACTGCACTGCATTGTAATTAGGATTTATCTGCATTGTAGACAAAGGTTAAGTACTAATGAATGACAACTGCTAAGTGCTTTTGTAGCAGATAACCAAATATGCAATTGCAATAATATATATAAAATATGAATAATTGATAAAATATATGATGATTTACAATTGAGAAGGAGGGCTTGATTATATACCCACACAGGGGTGCCCTTTCACCACTAGACATGTCTTTTGGAGAACATGTCCTTTCATTATTACTAATTACTATTACTAGCTATTTACTAATTAATTATTATGTTTATGAACATTTATTTATATGTATTTATGTTCATAACATTGCCTTCCTCTTTAAGAATGCTTTGTCCTCAAAGCATTGGTAACGATGGGTGTAATTGACGAAAATGTTCGGACTCCCATGCTGCATCTTCCGCTGGAAGGTTTTTCCATTTGATGACATATTCTTTGATTATGCGAGATCGTAACTTCTTTTCTCTAGAGGCAATAATGGCTTCTAGTTCTAAAATTATTCTGGCTTCTTCGTCCAACACGGGAAGTAAAGTTTGCACCTTTTTGCGTTGGCCAACAACGTTTTTTAGACATGATACATGAAAAACGTTGTGGATACGACTGTTATCTGGTAAGTCCAATCCATACGCGACGGGACTGATTTTTCTATTAATTTGATATCGTCCGTAATATTTCGGGGCTAACTTATTCTTTCCTTGTTGTTTAAGTGATAATTGTTTGTAGGGTTGAAGTTTCACAAATACCCATTCTCCAATTTCAAATTATCTTTCTGTTCGGTGTTGATCAACTTGTTGCTTCATTCTATTTCTTGCTATAACCAAGTTTTCTTTGAGAATTTGCACGAATTTTTGACTCTCATCTAAAATCTCTTTTATTGATGCGACTTTTGTTTGATTTATGGCTAATTCTTTCCATGACGGTGGTGGATATCCATAAAGATCTTGAAATGGTGTCATTTTAGCTGATGTGTGATATGTGGAGTTATACCACCATTCGGCAAGGTGCAACCATTGAAGCCATTTGTTTTGTTTATCAGTGACAAAGCAACGAAGGTAAGTTTCTAAGAACTTGTTGACAATTTCTGTTTGTCCATCTGGTTGTGGATAATAAGCTGAGCTCATGTTAAGAGACGCCCCGATTTGTTTGCAAAACTCTCTCCAAAAGTTCCCTTTAAATTTGGCGTCTCTATCACTGACGATCACTTTGGGAAAACCATGTACTTTATAAATGTTTTTACAGAAGACTTCAGCTGTTTGCCTTGCGGAGTCTGTTTTTCTTACTCCCATAAAGTGTGCATACTTGGTTAGTCTGTCTACTATCACTAAGATTTTATCTTTTCCTTCTGATACTGGTAATCCTTTAATAAAATCCATTGAGATTTCTTCCCATTTTTGGTTAGGAACATGTAACGGATGGAGTACTCCCGGTGTTGATATATTTTCAGTTTTGTTTCTTTGGCAAAGATCACATTCTGCTACATACTTTT
>JASDQU010306609.1:4418-20204 GCA_032191745.1 Picea mariana | reverse complement strand
GATTTGAGATCAGGATATTACCAAATTAGGGTAAGACTAGAAGATGTACCCAAGACCGCCTTCCAAACCCATGAAGGACACTACGAATTCAAGGTAATGCCCTTTGGGCTAACCAATGCCCCAGCTACCTTCCAAGCAACTATGAATGAGCTATTTCACCCACACCTAAGAAAATTTGTGTTAGTCTTCTTTGATGACATTTTAGTGTACAACAAAACATGGAAGGAACACATAAATCATTTAGGACAAGTATTATCTATTTTAGAAAAAAATCAATTCTACGCAAAAATGTTAAAATGCACCTTCGGCAAGGAGGAAGTAGAATACCTCGGTCACATTATTTCCAAAAACGGAGTCAAGGTAGACCCAAACAAAATTAAAGCAATTACAGAGTGGCCCAGACCAAAAAGCATATCTAAACTAAGAGGATTTTTAGGCTTGGCAGGATACTATCGACGATTTGTCAAAAACTATGCTCACTTAACTGCCCCCCTAACAAACCTCCTAAAAAAGAACTCTTTCCATTGGAGTGAAGAATCTGAAAAATGTTTTCAAAATTTAGAAGGAATCATGTCCACAACTCCCGTGTTAGCTACCCCTGATTTCTCCAAACCTTTCATAATTGAATGTGATGCTTCAGGTTTTGGGATCGGAGCAGTCATGATGCAAGATGGACACCCAATAGCATTTGAAAGTAGGAAACTAAACAAAAAAGAAAGCTTGCAATCCACATACAATAAAGAAATGCTTGCAATTATGCATGCATTAACCAAATGGCAACAATACCTCTTAGGAAGCAAATTCTTGGTACGTACCGACCATAATAGCCTACAATATTTGTTACAACAAAAAACATTAACCCATGAACAACAAAAGTGGATAGAAAAAATTGCCACATTTGATATGGAGATACTACATAAGAAAGGAAAAGATAACATAGTGGCTGATGCTCTTTCACGAAAAGACGAAGAACCACAAGTCTTTGCAGTATCAATCGCAATTCCAGAATGGCTGAACAAAATCCGAAGTGAATATGCCAAAAACACAGAGACATGCTCCATAATCAATGATTTAAAAATTATGGAGCATGTCTATAACTACTAAAAAATATATAAAAAATATATGGAGCATGTCTCTGTGTCTGTGAATTGGTTATGGAGCATGATTTAAAAAAATTAGTTATAGTAGTTATAGTTATAGTAATATTTGGTTATCTGTTACAGTGAGTAACACTCTTATGATTCAGTACTGATATGATTGCTATAGTGTGCTGTTTGCCTATACATGATTGAGTAGCATTCATATTGTATGGTTGAGGAGAATGAGTAAGTTGTTGGAGAGCTTGGATGTGTTGTGATTGGTTATGGGTTAGGTTGGACAGTAAGAGACAGAAGAGAATGTGATTGAAGGCTGCAAAAGATCTGAGTGTGTGATGAAAAGAAAACCCTAGTTGCACAGATGTGATACGCAGGCTGTAGTACAGACTGGCCGCGTACATACGCGAGTTGTACTACTGGTAGGGCACGTACATACACGTGCTGCACTACCGATAGGTCGCGTACCTGTTGACAGATTGATATCTGTTGAGGATTGTTTCCTCATCTCAGTTGGTGTCGAGGGTGTAAGCTGAGTCTTGCATTATAGAGCTGGTGCTCTTGTAGAGTTGTACTCTATTAAGTTGTTGCTGATAACCCAAGGATTGTAGTCTATAATAAAAAGAAAAATGTACATACATCTTGTGTTCCTTGTGGTGATGATTTGTTGATGATATATTGCTGATATTTGTTGCTGATATATGTTCACATTTAACTGATTATAAATGACATCAATAGGTAATGAGTAAATGGTGATTGCTAACTAATGAGTTTTGTGAAGGGGAAGTTTTTGGAAAAAGAACCCTACTGTTCACCCCCCCCTCTCATTGTAGTCGGTGTGTCCAACCGATATAACAACACCATCAGCACGAGGTTGAGACAACAACATCATAAACACGAGGTTGAGATAACAACATCATCAACATGAGGCTGAGATAACAACATCATCAGCATATAGCAACAAAATGAGGTAGGTGCAACAACAACATTTTGTGGTACTCTGACAGACCGTCCTTACCGGACCTTAGGGATCTGCCCAGGATTCAAAGGTTTCCTTAGGATGTAAAATCCTAACGGAGCTACCACATGGTACTCTGACAGACCGTCCTTACCGGATCTTCGAGATCTGCCCAAGAATCATAAGATTCCCTAGGATATAAAATCCTAATGGAGCTACCACTACTGACCACAACTGGCATATACATGCACAGGTACTTTGATAGATCATCCTTATCGGACCTTTGGGATCTGTCCAGGGATGATCAGTCCCCTAGGATATAAAATCCTAACTGAGCTACCCACTGTTGGTTAGGATATCATAGTATCATCAACATCACTCCCCCTTTCGAGGGAGGTCCTTTCGGACAATACCAAGCTTGTCTCGAGAGTGTTCAAACTTTACACGAGACATAGGCTTGGTCAACACATCTACAACCTGCTCATCTGTGCCAACATATTGGAGCTTTGTAGCTCCTCTCTGCACCATATCATGAATGTAGTGATACTGGAATTCTATGTGCTTCGATTTGTCATGGAACATAGGGTTCTTTGTCATCTTTATGCAACTTTGGTTATCACATGGAATCACGGTGGCTTCCATCTCCAGATCGAATAAACTTGTCAACAACTTCCGAAGCCATATGGCTTCACAACTGGCGAAACGTGTGGCAATGTATTCTGCTTCTGTTGTGCTGAGAGCAATACTGCATTGCTTCCTGCTCTGCCATGAAGTCATGGCTGACCCCAGACTGAAACAACATCCTGAAGTGCTCTTTCTATCAGAAACACTTCCAGCCCAATCTGAATCAGTATATCCATACAGTCTGAAGTCATGATCTCTAGTATAACAGAGACCATATTCCAACGTACCCTTAAGGTATCTCATCACATGCTTTGCAACTACAAGGTGAACACGTCTGGGCTCTACCAGATACAGACTCAAGGTGTTCACAACAAAACATATATCTGGCCTGGTATTCGTCAGATACATCAAAAAACCAATAATCTGTCAGTACATAGTAGCATCCACCAATTTTGACAAAGTATCTACTAGGAGCTTCAACTTTGTTTCCATGGGTGTATTCATGGCTTTACATTCCAACATGTCGAATCTCTTCAGGATTTCAACTGCATACTTCCCTTGGTTAAGGAAGATATTCTCTAGGCTCTGACAAACTTCAAGACCTAAGAAATAATGCATCAGGCCTAGGTCTTTCATCTCAAATTCTGCAGCGAACTTCTTCTTACTATCTGTGTTGAGCTTTTCTTCATCTGTCAAGAATAAGTTATCTTCATATTGTGGCAACATCACTGGCTCATCATTCATAACCTTGAAGTAAAGGTTAGAATCAACTTTACTCTTGGTAAAGCCCAAGCTCGCCTGGAAACTGTCAATTCTGCCATACCAAGCTCTAGGTGCTTGCTTCAACACGTACAAAGCTTCCTTCAACCTGCATACATGAGTCTTTCTATCTTCAACTTCAAATCAATTTTTTCACATCACTTTGTACCAACCTGGTACACTTGCTCAACTGCAACTTAATTTGCTCAAATCATGTGCTACCTCTGTGTGCTTTCTGTAAAGCACTGTCTGTCTCACTACTTGAGAGTATGTTTTTTACTCTCTCTGCAACTATTCCTCTGGGATCGAGACTCTGCACTTGCAACTTCTCTGAAGCTGAGAATTACTATAACTACTAAACTCTGAGAGTAGTTCCTTTATGGAAACAACTTCATCTGAAACTGAGAGTGGCTCAATAACTGATA
The DNA here is from genome assembly GCA_032191745.1 of Picea mariana. NCBI lineage: Eukaryota > Viridiplantae > Streptophyta > Pinopsida > Pinales > Pinaceae > Picea > Picea mariana. The sequence continues at coordinate 16,344 of JASDQU010306609.1, read as the reverse complement.
CTGAAGATATCTCTTCTTCTTTCATGGAGGTAACTCTATCTGCTATTGTAGTTATGTCTTCATGATCCAACTAATGTACTACACCAACTGGCACTGGAAATAACTCAATCTCAAATACAGGGACTGCTCCCCCTGAATCTCATACTATATCAGAATCATGGTTGTTCTGGTTGTCTTCATGAATATTAGAAATATTTCTTCGATTACTGGAGTAAGTGTGTTGTCATATCTTCTACCTTTTGCTGGGAGAATCCTTTGGACACAAATCAGGCTTGTACATCTTTATACTGTTATCTGCAACATGCTTGATTTGTTAGATCAATCTTGGAGTTATCACTGATTTCCTTTCTTGTTTTAAGGAAAAATCCATATCCCAATCTTTTGACTTGCTTCCTTCTCGGTCACTGAAACAAGGGAATCTTCCCAGGAGATTTCATGTCTCCTAGAGGTCTCTGAAGCTATGATCTAGTCTTCTCAACTCATGGCATTTGTCTGCCAATCTCTTCATTTGATCCTTTCTGAGATCAGGCTCATTCTGAGTCTTGATTTCTTCTGAGTCTACAAGGACTTCATCATCTCTACAGGATATACTTGGTGTTGAATACCAAGTTTTAATATAAAAAGTTGAGTAAGACTTCATACGAATTATGCTTCCTGTCAAGGTGGCTTCATTATTCATTGACCAAGTCTAATGTTCGATCATCTTTGGAGCCTTCTCATTACAATCAATCTCCATATGAGATACTCTGTATCTCAACAAATAGCTTCTTCTTCRTCTTCTTTAATACTTGAATGTATATGGTCATTTACATAGTCTGCTTCATATCTCATCTAATTTGTTGCTTTCTGCAACCGTCACTATAGCTTTCTTAGGGCACCTGTGACCTRCCCGGAACATGAACAACAAGTGAGAAACAACATACAAGAATAATACTCTCTATAATAATAAAGCAATAGCAAGAACAATCATCACAGTGGCTCCTTTAGAGTTATCACTTGTGACCTGCCTACAACAAGGGTTAAAAGTAAGTARTACAATACTGAGAGCAACACTCTTCTAGTGTTGTGATCAATCATTCCTCCATGGTAACCTAGGGACAAAACAAAAAGTTTCTCCTGGAAGAGATGTTAGTTATATCTGGTAAATGATTACAATAAGCACTTATCTCAATATGCTCACATGCTACCAAGTATGCTATCTCAACTATGAGGTAGCTATCAAACTTGACCTGTGCAAGTTTGAATCTTATCAACTTAATCAATCAAACCTGGAACCTTGAGTCTTTGTCCTCAAGAATGAGTGTTGTTGCTTTTCTTGTGAATCTCCTATACTCAAGATGACAAGTGTTTTCTTCATCATTCCTTTGAATGTGTTGGATCTGAGATTTTTCTGGATCTATGATTGTTGCTTAGACAAAAGATCCTGCAAGTACCCTTTAAAATAATGATATAGTTTAATCATATGTAAGTTGAGACGAACAAAGTTTGCTCACACAAGAATTATCCAAAATACTTGGAATATAATAAAGTAATCCATGTAGGACTGTAAATAATATATGAATAGATAAGATGATATGATAAGAGATACAATTGAGAACGATGGCTCATTTATATACCCACGCAGGGGTGCCCTTAACCAATAGTCATGTCCTTTGAGACATGTCCTTTCATTATTAATAGTTATTATTTATTAATTAATTATTATGTTGTGAATTTCTATTTATATGTATATTTATGTTCATAACATAAGTACATACTTATGATAGTATTTGCAGGTAGTGGCACCATCTAGTAGCAGCGGTAATAGATACCAAACCTTTAAAAACTTCAAGGGTGCTGGAAGGTTAGCTAGAGATTTTCTTAAGGTAAGGTGCACTAGGACAATAAAAATTAGTCCTAAAGCTTTCACTGCAACTGGTACTGTGGCTGGTGCTGGTATTGTAACTGGTATGAAGGAACTAGCATTGCAACTGATAGTAACACTGCAACTGCAACTGAAACTGCAATTGGTACTTCAACTGCAACTGCAACTTAGGGTTTTATGAGGAAACCCTAATTTTTCAAATTTCAAAATTTTAAATTCTTATCTAGGGACTAGATGCACTGGGCTGAGGCAAGTAGGCTGAAGCTGTTTGTTTTCAGAAATTCCAAGTTTTACCCCTTAAAACTTGATTTGCAAAAAACTGGACCGGTACTTTTGGTACTGGTTTCTTGGTTTTCTGGTACCAGTAAAAACTAGGGTTTCACTTTTCTGGAGGCTTTGGCCACTGAAAAGGTGCACTCAAGCTGCCAATGAGTTCGCTTGGCTAGGGCACACTTCCCTAGATGGTTTTTAGGCAAAAATTCCCTTCGAACAAAAGCCCTGATTTTATTGTACAACAACAATGACGTTTTTGGTTACCTAGTGAAAGATGGTCTACTCAATTTAGCTCTGAAACCATGTTAAATTTAGAGCTGCTATTAAGTTCTTTTCAATTTACTAGACAATAATAGAATAAGCAGGATCATTGAGAGAAACACAATCACAAGGTACACAACATTTTACCTTGGGAAACCCTCATGGGGGAGAAAACCCAACAAAAAATTCCTGAATATAGATTGCCAATATAATGCCAAGATAAAAGACCAAACCACCGAGAATATCCAAGACTGAGCAATGCGCCTCTCTCTCCTTCTTCTTGCAACTGCAACTACCTCCAAAAGATGCACACTTGTTTTTTGTGCATGAGTGAGTGAAAGAATGAGGCGTCATCATTTCTTATTTATACTAGCTGGGAAGCACTAGGGTTGTATCTCTTCACCAAGCTGGGCCGACTTCTTCAAGTAGTGGTTAAAACCACTTTAATTAGCCCTAGGGGTCGACTTTACAAACAACACCATATAACTGTGGTTTGACCAATCCACAAAAGGGGATTTGGTCTTATACAAAGCCTGACATGATCAATCCACAAAAGGGGATTTGGTCTTATACAAAGCCTGACATGATCAATCCACAAAAGGGGATTGATTTATTTAATAATAACTCAATTATAATTAGAATATACTTCGCAGTTACAATATTCAAACAAGAACCACCCTGCTTCTTCTTCTTCTTGGGACATTGTCCAACACAGTGCCCCATCTTGCCACAAGCAAAGCATTTCACTTTGCTCATATCCTTCTTCTGCCCTCCTCCTCTCGCCTGTTGCTACTTGGCCCCTCCTTTGGGACCTTGTCTGGTCTTTTCCTTTCCTTTTGCCACAAAGGAAAGATCACCCTCATCACCATCTCCAAGACCCTGTTGCTTTTAGGTAGATGTGGAGCCATGCCTCAGCTCCTCCTACACGAAGTCATCCTAGAGCCTCTCCCAACTAGGCATAGTCTCGCTAGCCACAATGCCTCACAAAAAATTCTCCCAAGGTTTGGTGAAGCCATTTAAGGCTGTCCTCACCAACACAATGGGATCCATAATATCTCCAACAGCTGCCAACTCATCACGAGTCAGAGTGAATCTCGAGAGGTATGAAGTAAACGACTTAGCCTTGATCATTTTGATGCTCCTCAGCTTCTCTTGAAGCACCATCAATCGGTTCTAGTTAGAGCTTTGATAAAGTTTCATAATTAGTCCCACATCTCATAAGCAAATGCCTTACCGGACACATGAGGTATGATATGGTCCTTAACCGCATCGAGGATAGTTCTCTTTGCCTTGATATTCCTCTTCCTGAACTCTGCCACCAACAAAGGAGCAGTAACAGGTGGAAGAACCATTAGGGCAGATACAATGCCTCATAACTCTAGTTCCTCCAATATCAAAACAATTATGTCCTTCCAAAGAGACCAATTGCCAGCACCTGCTAGCCTATCCTCCACCCTCAATCCCGCCACTGACATGACTGCCCACTACTACCAAAACTGATTCGATCTGAGCAATATAAAACTGCCTCTAACACACCAATCTCAAGCGTGAAAAGAAGCTCCCAACCAATGTAACAATTTGCCACATGTTTGCTTCACAAATCAGCCCACTCTGTAGCCCTTAAGCTCTGGTACCATGACGATTTTCTGAGGTTTTATGGGCTGCCCAATAGGCCTGTCATTTGACCTCTTGTTGGGCACTATGTTTGGGTACTTTCAAATTGTTTTTTTCGCTGTTTTAGGAGAGCCTTCTTGTTGTTCAAAACAACCCACTGAACTTTACCCTCTCCAAATTTGTTCACAAATCTTTGGTTTGATGCTCTTTAATGCCTCTTGGTATAAGGATTAATTATGGATGGTTTTGGTGTCCATGTTAGCCTTCAATAACATGCATTAAACATCAAACACACCTCTAGGATCTTTAACAACCTACAACTGAAAGTACTAAGCAAACATGAGGTACAACAAGGAAAAACCCCCATGGAGAATCCAGTAAGAGAGATTGATATATATTGGAGATCTCAAAGCAAGAGTACAACAAGGAAATAAATACAAGTGAACCTGGTACAGTGGCAACCCAACTTAGGATGCTTTGGAGTTCCTTGTAGATGTCCCTTCTAAATGAAGACTTGTGCCCCTCTTGGTAGTCAAATGCATAGAAGCTTGCACCCTCAACTCTAGGTGCTCCTCTTGCCTCCACAAAGGCTCGCAATCTGATAGAGCACCTATTGTTTTCAACCTTGCGCGCCTTCTTGCCTTATGCACACCCTCCACAAGCAAATGCGCCCCTCAATACTCAAGTGCGCCCCTCCTTTTTGCTTGTGCGCCCATCTAAACTAGAATGCACCCTCCACTTAGCTTGCACTCCATGAGTCTCATGATATAACTAATAAGCTTTTATCATCACAACATACAAGGAGGGGGCAATGATGTAATCATGCCTTTTTTCTCAACTGCTCCTAGGTCACATGGACCATCCCGAGAGAGAAGAACGTCACACATCATTTCGGCTTGGTACTTAACCAAGAAACTACCTGGTCCCAGACCAGGATACCCCAGAACCCATCTGAGGGCCCTAGAATATATATAGGGGCCTAACCACCAAGGTACACAACCATGGATCAATCCAAGCACTGAGTAAATATTCCTTGGAACACATCCAGGGGCCCTAGAACACATCTAGGGACTTATATCATCAAACTGTTTGGTCTCTGACCAAGAACCCCAGAAATACATTGAGGGCCCAACTAGGGTCTTTTGCCATGGCTCTAACTGCTTGGTCCCAGACCAAGAACCCTAGAAGTGTACTGGGGCCCTAGATCACAACTAGGGTCTTTGCCATCCTCCCGGAGAATGGCTCTTGCAACTGCATTAATTTTAACACTCCCTCTCAACAAGAGAGGTATTCTCAGCAACAGTAAGCTTGTCTTGAAAGTATACAAACTTTGTCAATGATAGGGGCTTGGTCAAAATATCTGTAGTTTGTTCCGTCGTCGAAACATATTGAATATTGAGAATATTCTTTTGCCCCATGTGCCGAACATAGTGATATCTCATCTCAATGTGTTTCGATCTGTCATGAGACACATGATTCTCGGAGAGCTTTATACGACTCCAGTTATCACAGTGAATTATTGTGGGTTCCATCTCAACATTGAACAAATCTGAGTAGCTTTCTGAGCCACACTGCTTCTCTACTAGCAACACTTGCATCAATGTATTCTGCCTCTGTAGTGCTTTGGGCTATGGAGCCTTGTTTCTTGCTGGACCAGGAGATCATAACTGAACCCAAATTGAAATAATATCCATAAGTGCTCTTCCGGTCCACTATATTGCCCATCCAATCTGAATCTGTATAGCCATGAAGCATTACACCTCCACTAGAAGTGTATCTGAGCCCATAAGCTATAGTCCCCCAGACATATCTAAGAATATGTTTAGCATTAACCATATGAATGTGTTTTGGATTACACATAAACTGACTGAGGGCATTTACTGCATAACAAATGTCCGGTCTGGTGTGTACTAGATAGATCAAGGACCCAATAATCTGACGATATACTGTAAGGTCTTCTGGATCTGAACATGTAGCTTGATCATGTAACTTCTTCAGGTTAGAAATCATAGATGTGGTCATGGACTTACAGTCCATCACCCCAAATCTGCGAAGCACATCGACTACATACTTACTTTGTGAGAGAAAGATCTCACCATGTTTCTGTCACACTTCTAAACCAAGAAAGTAATGCATAAGACCCAAGTCCTTCATTTCAAACTCAACTGACAACTCCCTCTTAGTCTGAGCTATCAGATGTTCCTCTTCAGTAAGGAACAAATCATCCAGGTATAAAACCAAGATAACGGGATGATTCTTCACAATCTTTATATAAAGATTAGGATCTGCTATACTCGTGGAGAACCCGAGACTCTGAAGAAAACTGTCAATTCTTCCATACCAAGCTCTCAGACCTTGTTTCAATCCATACAATGCTTTCTTGAGTTTGCAGACATGAGATTCTTTCCCATGGATCACAAAACACTCGGCCTGCTCAATATAAACCTCTTGCTCAATTTCACCATTAAGAAAAGTAGTCTTGACATCCATTTGGTGAAGTTTCCAATAAAAAACTGAAGCAAGAGAAATGATGACTTTGATAGAGGTATACCTAGGAACAGGAGCAAAGATCTCATCATAATCAATTTCCTCTTTCTGAGAGAAACCAGGAGCCAGAAATCTAGCTTTGAATTTTTCAACACTGCCATCTACTGCATGCTTTATTTTGTAAATCCATTTAGAGGTTACTACTGATTTTCCTTGAGGGCTTGGGACCACTTCCCATACACCATTCTTCAATATTGACTCGTATTCTTCTATCATGACATCCTTCCACACTTTATGTTTGACAACCTCATCAAAAGTGGAAGGTTTGGAGTCAGTCACAAGTTTCAACTGAGCTATCAAACTTGAGTACTTATCTGGTTTCTTGATTTCTTTGAAAGTACCTTTAGGTGCTGCATGTTTTTTTGCTTCCTTTAAAATTTCACGACACCATGTTGGCTTCCTTTTGGTAGGGGGTTTCTCTAGAGGAAACTCAATAGAATCCCTTGTGGGTGTAGATTTTTAATGACAAAAATCAGCAAATGAAATTTCTGTCATACACTTAGCAACCTAGAGATAACTGTCTTCATAAATTTCATAAATGCCTTAAACCCACATTCATAAATTACCATACGCAGAAATACACATTGCTAAGCAAAATAGCAGCGGAAATAACACAGTGGACAACAGCCCATAACACTCAGAAATTTAGGCAAATGCTAGGGAAAACCCCAATGTGGGGAAACCCAACGAGAGAGAGAGGGATATTATTATTCAGCTTCAGGAAAGTACAAAACAACAACAAATACACATTTCCAACCAAGGGAAATACCTCATAGCCACAAAGAACGGTCCCAAAAATTATGTCTTGGAAAATGTGCCCAAGTCCGTACAGTTTTACGACATCCTCCAAATCTGTACCTCGAAAAATGTGCCCAACAGTGTGCTGTACGACCTGCATAGTACGGCCCAACAACAACAACATCTCTAGAAAATGCCTTGGTTTTCGTGCCAAAGGCTGCCTAAAAAAGCATATCCTTCTTCCTGTTGTACGAACTATATGGAATCATACAATACGACCCAGCACAGAGCACTGCAAACAGAAAGTCGCCTTGGGATTTGTGCCCTCTCAAGCTGCTCATTTTCCTCTCTCAAGCTTACTCAGAAAATCTCTCTAACTCTACTCCTCTCGTCTTCTCGGTGTGTCTTGCACACTACCCAATGCGTTCTTTTATAGATTTGAAAATGATTAGATCTTGCCTTTTTCAAGATCAAGGGTCACGATCCATTCCCTCCAAAATGTCTCACTTAAATTTAAAGTGATTTTCACTTTATTACATAAGGGCTTTATGAAAATAAAGTCACTTTAAAAATAGAAGGTACACTTTATTAAAATGTCACTTTAATAAAAGAACCACTTAAAACAACTTTATAAAAACTATTACAAAGTTAAGTGCCTGGTAGTGTAAACATAAGGTAACATCTGCATTCAAGACAAAATATGCGGAGTACCTCCCGAGCTAAAAAGTTAACACTCCCTCTTAGCGAGGGATGTACTCGCTGCCACCTTCATCATCTGGTCCCATCACACTGTGCTCTGTAGGAGCTCCCTTTGAACCTGAAGCCATCCTCAACACCTGCACATAACTCGAACTAGAAGATCTTCTTCCGGCAACATCTTGGAACCCTGAGTTCACTTCATCTTGAGCATTGGTTCGATCAACCTGGATGAGCCTTCTGCTAGTGCTCAGAAGAGACTTGCTCCCTTCTCTCAGAATGCAAGACTGAATCCTTGGCGCAAGCGCAGTCTCAGAAGCCTCCTCGCGCTCCTCATCCGACATTGAATCATACATCGAAGGTTGTCCTCTCAACATATACAACCTGTCCACCCGGTTACCGATCAACTGCAGCTCTACCGGGTCCACTCCCTGCCTGTAGATAAAGACATGTTCTCTCTTGAACAATATGCAATATCCTACATCCTCCAAGGCCGAGATTGAGAGCAAGTTAACCCTCAACCCTGGAACAAAGAGAACTCCATCAAGCTCCAAGAGTCAACCAAACTCGAGTTGGAATCTAACATTCCCAACTCCACGTACAACTCTCGCCATACCACCTTCATTTACCACTTGTCGGCCAAGACCAATCTCTGTGAAATCTAGGAATACTCGCTAGATTCCCGTCATGTGGCTAGAGGCTCCACTGTCCACAATCCATCTGATATCACCTCCAAATCCTCCGCTGTCGACAGTGGAAACTAAGGTCACCAAAGAAAATTCCTTTTCGTACTTGGAAGCAAAGTCCTCCATGGCTGCTATAGCAGCTGTCTTAGGCCCCTCTGACTTCGTCTTCTTCTTCCTCTCAGGACAACGAGAGGCAAGGTGCTCCAACTGGTTACAACAATAGCATCTGACTTTACTCAAGTCCCCTCCTAAACTTCCTTTCTTCTTGCTATTTGCAACAAGAGGAACATTCTCATCAACTCCATATGTCTTCTGTTCACTGCTCTGAGATCTTTGTCGGATCTCCTCATGAGTGAAATCATCCCACAATCTGCTCCAATCTGGTAGATGCTCACGTCCCACCACGTACTTCACGAAGACTTCCCATTCTTTGGTGAAGCCAATTAAGGCTATCCTCACCAACTCAAAATCTGTTATGACCTCTCCAACAACTGCCAACTCATCTTTTACTTGAGCCACCCGGGTAAGATAAGAAGAGACACTCTCCTCCTTACCCATCTTGGTCTCATGTAACTTAGCCTTCAAGGCCATCTTCTGGTTCTCGTTCTTTGCCTCAAACAAGATTTTAAGTGCATCCCACATCTCCTTGGCAGTTTTTTTCTCAGCCAAGTGTGGGATAAGGTGATCCTTCACCCCATCCAGAATAATCCTCTGAGCCTTGGCTTCCTTGATCTCATGCAAGTCCAANTACCCATCTTGGTCTCATGTAACTTAGCCTTCAAGGCCATCTTCTGGTTCTCGTTCTTTGCCTCAAACAAGATTTTAAGTGCATCCCACATCTCCTTGGCAGTTTTTTTCTCAGCCAAGTGTGGGATAAGGTGATCCTTCACCCCATCCGAATAATCCTCTGAGCCTTGGCTTCCTTGATCTCATGCAAGTCCAAAGCAACAGGATCTGCTGCAGGAGCTATCACAATAGAGTTGACATAGCTATAAATCTTGTTCTTTGAGAACAACTGACAATCGGACCTTCCATTGCAAATAGTTGGAAATGCCATCCAATAGATCCTCATATCTAATGCTTGCAACCATATTCCCTGTCACAACTCAAGGAAAACAATCACACCCTTTTGCCCAAAAGTCACACTGCCCACTATTAGAGACAAAGCTCTGATACCATGTAGATTTTTAATGACAAAAATCAGCAAATGAAATTTCTGTCATACACTTAGCAACCTAGAGATAACTGTCTTCATAAATTTCATAAATGCCTTAAACCCACATTCAGAAATTACCATAAGCAAAAATACACATTGCTAAGCAAAATAGCAGGGGAAATAACACAGTGGACAACAACCCATAACACAGAAATTTAGGCAAATGCCAGGGCAAACCCCAATCTGGGGAAACCCAACGAGAGAGAGAGAGAGAGATATTATTATTCAGCTTCAGGAAAGTACAAAACAACAACAAATACACGTTTCCAGCCAAGGGAAATACCTCACAACCACAAAGAACAGTCCCAAAAATTATGTCTTGGAAAACGTGCCCAAGTTCGTACAATTGTACGACCACCTCCAAATCCGTACCTTGAAAAACGTGCCCAGCAGTGTGCTGTACGGCCTGCACAGTATGACCCAGCATCAACAAGATCTCCAGAAAACACTTCAGTTTTTGTGCCAAAGGCTGTCTCGAAAATCGTGTCCTTCCTGCTGTATGGACTGTAAGGATCTATACAGTATGACCCAACACAAATCATTGCAAACAAAAAGTCGCCTTGGGATTTGTGCCCTCTTTCTCCTTGGGAAATGTGCCCTCTCAAGCTGCTCACTTTCCTCTCTCAAGCTTACTCGGAAAATCTCTCTAACTCAACTCCTCTCGTCTTCTCGGTGTGTCTTGCACACTACCTAATGCATTCTTTTGTAGATCTGAAAATGACATTTTCCCTCAAAATTGTCTTTTCACCTTCCCCAACCCTAAATCCAAAGGCCAAGATTAGATCTTGCCTTTTTCAAGATCAAGGGTCATGATCCATTCCCTCCAAAATGTCTCACTTAAATTTAAAGTGATTTTCACTTTATTACATAAGGGCTTTATGAAAATAAAGTCACTGTAAAAATAGAAGGTACACTTTATTAAAAAGTCGCTTTAATAAAAGAACCACTTAAAACAACTTTATAAAAACTATTACAAAGTTGAGTGCCTGGTAGTGTAAACATAAGGAAACATCCGCATTCAAGACAAAATAGGCGGAGTACCTCTCGAGCTAAAAAGCTAACAATGGGGTCCACTAAAGCCTCTTTGGCCTCCTGCCTTTGCTCATCTGAAAGTTGTGAAACTGAAGGCTCTGGAGATGGAGCTTTCTACTCCTCTGTATCACAGGGAAGATCTTTGGAACGACAAAAGGCAACTTCCTCATGGAAGGTCACATCTCTACTGACCTTTATATACTTTTGCTTAGGCACATATATTCGATATGCTTTTGAGGTCTCACTGTACCCCACAAAAGTGCCTTTTTTCCAGAGGGCTCTAATTTACTCCTCTTTTCATTTGGTACATGAATGTAGACATGACTACCAAAATTTTTCAAATGATCAATGGAGGGCTTCGTACCTGTCAAGACTTCTTCTGGAGTTTTCTCTTCCAATGCTTTATGAGGACATCTATTCTATATATAGACTGCATTACTTGCAGCTTCGGCCCAAAGAGACAACGAAAGATTTTGATCATACATCATAGCTTTGGCTGCCTCACAAATTGTCTCGTTCTTTCTTTCTGCAACCCCATTCTGCTTGGGATTATAAGGCACAATCAACTCCCTCTTAATACCAGAAGCCCAACAGAGATCATCATACTTGTGGGAGTCAAACTCTTTTCCATTGTCAGTTTTGAAAACACGGATATGTCTCCTTGTCTGATTCTCAACAAGATTCTTAAAATCCTGAAATTTACTGAAGGATTCATCTTCAGTTTTCAAAAAATAAATCCAGGTTTTATGGGAGCAATCATCAATAAAAATGATATAATAAAGACAACCATTCATGGACAGAGCAGTCATAGGTCCACATAGATCAGAATGAATAAGATCTAAGATACCATTAGTTTTCCTATTACTGTGAGGGTAATCTTTCTTTGTATTTTTACCACAAGCACAACCTCTACAGATACTATCATGCTCAAAAGGAAAAACTGACATACTTGTTACCATCTTTTGCAAACCTGGGAGAGCATTATAGTTGAGATGTCCA
>JASDQU010306608.1:20544-56276 GCA_032191745.1 Picea mariana | reverse complement strand
TCATTTTGAATCATCTTGGACTTGAACATTTAAGTGGGGTAAAAGGAGGTTGCCCCCTTGAAGAGGCTTATTATCTGAAATTATCTCTTTTTCAAGGCGTTGAGTACTTTTCCTGAGGTTTTTCTATGCTATATTGATGTTTGGTTCTTAACATTTACACTCCAAAAAGGATGATTTCTATGAACAAAGATTCATGGCATTTTGATGATTCAGAGGATGGTGGGGTAGGAGATAAACCAAGGTTAGTTTTGCATTAAGAGTCATAAAAGAATCTTCTATCCAAAAATACTATGTTATTTGCAAGTTCAAACCTCTACTAAGTGAGAACATTAAAATGCATGCCCAAGCTTCCTTGTAGCTCAAACATACTTGTAAAGGTTGTAATATGGAGCTAGATATATTTAATTAAATTTACATATGTCATTTAAAGTGCAAATGACTAACATGAGAGGTTGCTTTCATGTAGCTAGATTTGGGATTTCATGTAAAGTGGAATGAAAATTGACTTCATAGTAAAATGCACGCCCTAGTGCCAATTTTGACCCACTTTATTATACATCCAACCAGGCTCTAATAACATCTTTAGTCATTATTAAAAATATAAGGTAGATTGAAAAGAAGTAGGATGATCAGACTTAGAGATCAAAGCAATGTTTCTTCTTTCAAAACACATGAGTCTTAACTTATCAAACTATTTTGTGATCAAAGCATATATATATATATATATATATATATATATATATATATATATATAACCAATTGAATTCTTGTTACTAGTTTTAAAATTTGTCAACAACACCATTCCATTAGTGTCACATGTGTATCTTTGACAATAATTAACAACAACTTACAACAAAAGAAATGGCAATGGAAAATATCTTTTGACACACACAAAAAAAATTCTACACACTAAGATATGACATGGTATACCACCTTGATGTTGAAAGAAGTAAAAAACAATACAAGTAAAGTACTAAATTTTGTTTGTTTTCCTACATAAACTTACATGACTTCAATTGAAAATTCATGGTTTTCCCAAGAGTAGTTGCTATTAACTATTCATCTAAATGTACTCAATATTCCCAACAAAATTGGGATGCATAATCATTGATTTGGAAACTTTTTAAAGAAAAATTATTACATGTTCATGGAAAATGTTTATATTTAAATGAAAAAGATACGTGTATGCATAACTATAATAATAGATTATGCTACAAGTTTTTTATTTTCAATGAAAATATGAAAATTTGTAGCCTAAATGTGTTCAAAATAAAATAAAATATAGCCAAATTGGTGAAATTCTACTTAAAAAAAATATTGGATCAACATAATAAATGTAGCATTGACCACTGCAAGAAATATCCCATAACATATTGATTCCTCAACAACCCTCAACATCTGATCATTCTGATATTTATAACATGTTTAGTAGTGCATTTACACTCCAAAAAGGATGATTTCTATGCAGAAATATACTCATCATTATGATGAATGATAGGATGGATGGTGGGTTATGAGGGAAACCATGGTCAATTTTTCATTTTCAGTCATAAGAGACTATGTTGTGCAAAAAAACTCTTATTACAAATTCTTCTTTATCAACATAATTTAAATTTCATTACAAAAACTTACCATAATACATATAAAATATATATGAGTGGAAATATCAAATTTCACATTGGCTTAAGTACATTGAAACCAAGAAATTATAAACAAAATCTCTTTCTAACATATCTTTCAGATGAATATTTCTTGTAATTGTCCTTTAGATAAACAAAACACACATTGGTCAATTAATATATGAGTCATTAGAGGAACAACATAAGTCATTTATATTAAAAATGAGATATACAAAGTATTAGGCTAAAAGCCTAGACTTATCAAAATTACAAAATATTTCTAAATCACATCCTTAGACACAATACTTAAACTTAAAACGACTAATATATAATTATCTATGTCTATTTAGACATCACCCATTTCCTCATCTTGGTTAATTATGTAAACATTATGCCCAGAGGTAGAGGAACTAACACCTCCAACTCTTGCATTATTCTCCTCAGCTTGGCATCTGGGACATTTTAGAACATGAAGATCATGTTTAATCCCGATTAAATAATTCATAATTATGTTCAGTTTGTTCTCAACCATGAGCTGAAATTCCACCATGGGTTGTTCATTCCTTGCATGAGCTTCAAAATTTTTATCCCTTGCTTCAAGATACATATTAAATGAATGAATAGGAACTTCAGGAAATGTATCTACTGACCTTTTTGAAATAATTGGTGTTGTTGGAACAACAACTGTAGAATTTGTAATACAATCAGTAGCGGCACAAGTATTCATAGTCTTTGAATTATTCTCCTTTCTTTGGTATTTTGAGCCTTTCATCGCCATTAGACATGTGTAATCATTAGAATTCACAAAGCCCAATATCTGATTATCTTTTGAATACAAAATATCGACGAAATGACCATTAAATGACCTCGAATACTTCATTGATTTCCAAATTACAAGTTAATACTCTTCATATGTAAATTATGACACAATTCGCTCCAATTGACGGTTGTATCAATCAATCAAAATATGAATATCATCATTAAACCTAGATGGTCATTTAATTAGTTAATAATTATGATACTAAGGTTGTAGTAGTTGTAAAATCATTATGATTTAGAATTAGTAGGTTGTACTTTGGAAAACATTAAAATTTGTAATAGCTAATAAATTTGATTTTCTGATTTTATCAAAAGTTTTAAATTGTCATAATTAACACTTTGAAATTCCTAAAAAAACATGGCTCAATGTTTATGAATTATTATTATTAATATTATATATATAACTCATCAAAAAGTTATATTTAAAATTACAAACTAAGATTATTATTATTTTCTATATTTGTATTTTGAACTTATTTATATGGTTTGTGATGCAGGTGCATCTCACCAAGCCAGCTACGTGCCAGCTAGCCAACACATCAAGCACGCATTCAATGGAAGGAGAGAGGCGCAACCCTCTCGTTTTTCAAATTTTTCAAATTGTATTAAATGTTGTAAGGCTGGTAGAGACAAAATCCATGCATGTACGCAAGCTTTAGATAAAGGTTGCCTTAAATGGTTGTAAGGCTGAGATCTAGATCTAATTCGGACTAGACAACCATTCAATGTAATTGAATGTAAATTAATGAGAGTTGCTGAGGATGGAGGGAAGTGCTCTAGGAGCCCCCTTTTGTAAAAACATCTTCTTTTGTTTTTCACTAAGGAGAGAAGAACAAAAAGAATAGGGAGAAGAGAGGAAGTCGTGACTCTGTTGCAGTCCAAGCTCACATTGTAAAGAGGCATTTCATATTAATACAACCATAGTAGTTTTTCCTGCATGTTGTTGTTCATGAATGAATGTCTTTATGTGTTGATGATATGTTGTAGATGTATGTTAGATATGCATTTGCAGGGATAGATAGATTTTCCTATCTATGAGTTCTTTGATTTCAGGTTTGGATTCTTTGTGGTTTCATGCAAGACTGCATGACAGAGTACTACGGTCTTTGAAAACTAGTGCAGGAGTGCACCTCTAAATTCTGCAGAATTTCAGACAAAGACATGCCAGGAGGGCGCACCAGCTGAAGTCATTAACTCAAGAAGGAAGCTTCAAGGTTGTTGAACACCCTAAAGGAATAACTATGCTGAGGAGAGTATAGAAGAGAGGAGAAGCAGAATTGCTGAGAATTCTGTAAAGGCTCTGCCAAGGGGGAATTGAGAAAATGCACAGGATGCATTGAGGAGAACTCTATTTCGAGTTCGATGAGAATACAGAGTCACTGAGGATTCTGGAGAACTCTGCCAGGTGGGCATTGAGTTGGTGCAAGTGTGCACATAAGGAAATCTTGTCTGAGTTCAGAGGGAAGAGAAGTGTTAAGGAGAGACATTCACAAAGTTATTGAATACTCTGTTAAGCTCAACAAGGAGGGCTTGAGTAAAAGATCGTTAGGAGGACACCATATTTCCCTTTGAGGACACAGAAGGGCGATTCCCCTAGAGGATCAGTTAAATAAAGCTCAGGAAGGATAGTGCCTTAGCGAACCGAGTAACAATAGAGTGAGAAGAAGGTCGAGGAACCCTTTGAGGTTTCATAGTCAACAAAGCTTAGGAGGGATAGTATTTCTATAATGCATGCAATATCCAAGGGAATCGAGCTTGCAGAGGAAGCAAAGGTTGAGGCCTTTGAAACTTCATAACATCTCCCAAGGGGAGGGAGGAAGTTCTCAAGCTCCGAAGGGAGCACAACTACTGTGGATCAATTGGAGAGGCGATATCTGGGTCGTTGAAGTCTACATCCAGAGGCATGCAGGAAAGTGCACAAGGAAGAGAAACAGATCTGGGCCATCAGATCTAGTGCAAAGGGTCGATATCCATCTAATCCGGAGGAAGGTGGACAGAGCTTAACCTCTTTACGGTTGCACAGGAGAAGAGCTGAAACAGATGGTGGAGACGCNTCAGTTAAATAAAGCTCAGGAAGGATAGTGCCTTAGCGAACCGAGTAACAATAGAGTGAGAAGAAGGTCGAGGAACCCTTTGAGGTTTCATAGTCAACAAAGCTTAGGAGGGATAGTGTTTCTATAATGCATGCAATATCCAAGGGAATCGAGCTTGCAGAGGAAGAAAAGGTTGAGGCCTTTGAAACTTCATAACATCTCCCAAGGGGAGGGAGGAAGTTCTCAAGCTCCGAAGGGAGCACAACTACTGTGGATCAATTGGAGAGGCGATATCTGGGTCATTGAAGTCTACATCCAGAGGCATGCAGGAAAGTGCACAAGGAAGAGAAACAGATATGGGCCATCAGATCTAGTGCAAAGGGTCGATATCCATCTAATCCGGAGGAAGGTGGACAAAGCTTAACCTCTTTACGGTTGCACAGGAGAAGAGCTGAAACAGATGGTGGAGACGCTTCATGGAGAAGTGCAAAAATCCCGTGAGCTGTTGGATCTCATGTGCAAATTCCCATATCAGAATTCGGGGATTGGAGTGACAAGAGATTTTGGAGTCACTACATCATGAGCTTCCAGTTCACGAAATCCCAAAAATATCTGAGCCATTTCAATAATTTGGGGATTCAGACACCAAGAGATTGAGAGTAAAGAATCAAGAGACTCAACATCAGGATCGCTAAAATAGCGAAATGCGAAAAGTGCCTTGTGGAGATCTGAGCCATTTCAGGAATTCGGGGATTTGGACACCAGGAGATCGAGAGTGAAGAGTCTCTGAAATCGCAAAAGGATAATTCACGAAAGGACCAGGACCATCCATCAAGGAGGACACATGGTGAGCAGCCAAGGATTTTTGAAAATCTCTGAAAGGATGTGGGTTGTTGATCCAGTGGGATCGTAGCCATTCTTTCATGAGGGATATGGACCGTTGATCTCTCGGCAGAGAGATTTCAACATTTCATGGACAGGGGATTCGAAAGAGAAAGGAGTAATGCTTGCATCGTGATTCCCTGAATCACGAAAGCCGATAGTGCCAAGGAGACTAAGGGAGGAGCCAGAGTCGTTAATCCCTTTTCGACATTTCAGCATCCAGGAGTTCCAGAGTGAAGGAGTCGTGACAGAGGCAGTCTCGACTCATGATATCGTGAAAACCCGAAAGAATTCGAAGGAGTAAGACCTAGGTCATGGGATAGGGTCATGTGGACAATACCAAGAGGGGATCTTGTTACTCGCCAGCCCTTTCGGGGTTTGACATTTCGAAAATTCCAAGGAAAAGGAGCCGGGGTACTTTGCATCAAAAATCCCAAAGTCGCAAAACACGACATGTTTTTGGAATTGGGTTGTGGTCATGGGGGAAGAAATAACCATTGAGTCCATTTCGAAGTTCGGGGAATGGAGTGACCAGTGGATCAGGAGTTGCATTTCAAACTCCCAGTTACCAAAACCCTGATACAGCCAGGACCTGTAGATCAGATTCGTGGGGTTCTAGTGAGGGGCCAAAAGAACTATTTCAGTTTTGCATATTCGAAGAAGATCGATCCTGTGCGGATCTTGGCCCAAGGGCAGGGGGTCTGCATCAAGTGGTATCATAGCCACTTTCTATCTATAGACTACAGGTAGCGGGAGGCAGAGTAAATAAAGAAAATACTCTGATACACACCATCAAGTGGTATCAGAGCCTGATTTTGTCTGTAGATAGTAGGTAGAGAAATCCAGAGGAAAAGGAAGACAGAGTGTTGGAGATCTGTGATGATTGTTGCAAAGTGTGCAATAGTCAATAGATAGTTAGGAGGATTGTAGGAAAGGTTGGAAGCACTCTCGGTTGTAGAGTGACAGCAACAAGTTTTTCAGGAGGGAAGACAGGAACAGGAAGATGGCTACTGAAGACCATGGACACGGTGGAAAGAAGAAACACCAACAACAGAGAAAAGATAAAATGGATAAATAACTCGCTAAGGTGAGGGCGAGAATGGAAGAACTTTCACTACGGATGCAACAGGCTACAAAGCCGCATTGGGTATATGAATGGCCCATGAAAACAAAGGTGAAATGGCCAGTCAAAGAATTGTTGTCCAGAAGACGAAGAAGACTATTGAAAAGATGGTTGAGGTACACTGAAAGCGTCAAATACATAGAGGAAGTGGTTCATGTGTGTGAACCAGAAGCTGGGAGAAATCTCTGTAATGATGAGGAAGATGGATCAGTTTTAGATCTCATAAACTATCAGGAGGGTAGGGATGAATTTTCGAATTGCCAGGTAGGAAATGAAATGAGATCATTGGAGGATCTGATAGACTGTCAGGAGGACATCCATGGAAATTCATATTGCCAGGAGGGCAATGGTATGAGATTAACAGAGGATCTCATAAACTTCCAGGTGGGCAGAAGTGGACTTTCAAGTTTCTAGGTGGGCAATGGAAAGAGATCAGTGGAAGGTCTCGCATACTGCTAGGGGAGCAGTGGTGAAAGTTCAAATTGCCAAGTGGGTAATGAGATGGGATCACTGGATCTCATAGATTGCCAAGTGGGTAGCAGAAAATTCCCAAATTTCTAGGTGGGCAGGAGAAAGGAGATGAGACTGTTTGAGAGTCTCATGAACTCAGAGGAGAGTTCAGATCAATAATGAGTGCTGACAGGTGAGGATCAGAAGAGCATTCTGATGATTGGGGGAATTCAGGTATTCCTGCCACATAGTCTAGTTGAGGCCAGTGAAGGTGTTGAAGATGGAACAACAACAGGAGGAAAGCCAACATAAACTGTCATGGAGGAAGAAATGGAGCAGACACTGACGTTTTCCCAAGAAGCAGAAGATAAGCATTCAACAACATGTCTCAAATTGTTTTTCCAAGAAGTTGGACAAGAAATCACTGTAGTACTGGAAGCTACAGAAGAAGAAGAAGAGGAAGCAGACATCATGGATTTTGCTGACCTAAGTGAAGAATTGGAAGCCCTGGAGAGAAGGGTGATGGTGCAAAGATTACACATCCAACAGGATAAGTTGGAAGCAGGTAGTGAAGCATACCATCCTGGGGAGAAGCAGGAAGAAGATGAGCAGTAGTTCAGTGAGGATACTGTAGAGCTTGAGTCTACAACAGAGTGGCCACTTAGTGCCATAAAGGGAAATAAATATAGCAGGGGAGATCGAGCAGATCTTCCCATTGAGAAGATAGAAGTGCAACAAAGAAGACTACATACAAAGAGCTAGCCATTGGAGCAACTGGATGACGTGATTGAGGAGATCAGGAGGTTGATGTTGAAGTCAGCACAATAAGAAGTCAACAAAGGAAAGTTGAGCAGAGGAGAACCTTCCATAGCAGCAAAAGCAACAACAACAACGAAGTGATGGAGTGGATGGACAGCTCCAAAGAACTTTTTGGGCTCCAGGTGCATTTCGACAACCATGCTAGGAATCTCATGAAAAGGAGCTCATGAATTTTTCACAGCAGAGGAGTATGATGCAGGAGCATCACTCCAAGTCAGCTACGTGCCAGCTAGCCATCACACCAAGCATGCATTCAATGGAAGGAGAGAGGCGCAACCCTCTCATTTTTCAAAATTTGAACATTGTATTAAATGTTGTAAGGGTGGTAGAGCCAAAATCCATGCATGTACATAGGCTTTAGAATAAGGTTGCCTTAAATGGTTGTAAGGCTGATATCTAGATCCAATTCGAACTAGACAGCCATTCAATGTAATTGAATGTAAATTAATGAGAGTTGGTGAGGATGGAGGGAAGTGCTCGAGGAGCCCCCTTTTATAAAAACATCTTCTTTTGTTTTTCAGTAAGGAGAGAAGAACAAAAAGAATAGGGAGAAGAGAGGAAGTCGTGACTCTGTTGCAGTCTAAGCTCACATTGTAAAGAGGCATTTCATATTAATACAACCATAGCAGTTTTTCCTGCATGTTGTTGTTCATGAATGAATGTTTTTATGTGTTGATGATATGTTGTAGATATATGTTAGATATGCATTTGCAGGGATAGATAGATTTTCTTATCTGTGAGTTCTTTGATTTTAGGTTTGGATTCTTTATGGTTTCATGCAAGAGTGCATGACAGAGTATTGCGGTCTCTAAAAACCAGTGCAGGAGTGCACTTATGAATTTTCTGAAATTTCAGACAAAGACATGCCAGGAGGGTGCACCAACTAAAGTTATTGACTCAAGAAGGAAGACTCAAGATTGTTGAACACCCTGAAGGAAGAACTGTGCTGAGGAGAGTACAAAAGAGAGGAGAATCATAATTTCTGAGAATTCTGTAAAGGCTCTGCCATGGGGGCATTGAGAAAATGCACAGGATGCATTTAGGAGAACTCTATTTCGAGTTCGGTGAGAACACAGAGTCACTGAGAATTCTGGAGAACTCTGCCAGGTGGGCATTGAGTTGGTGCAAGTGTGCACAAAAGGAACTCTTGTCTGAGTTTAGAGGGAAGAGAAGTGTCAAGGAGAGACACTCACAAAGTTATTGAATAATCTGTTAAGCTCAACAAGGAGGGCTTGAGCAGAAGATCGTCAGGAGGACACCAGATTTCTATTTGAGGACACAGAAGGGCGAGTCCCCTAGAGGATCGAGTAAATAAAGATAAAAAAGGATAGTTCCTTAGTGCACTGAATAACAAAATAGTGAGAAGAAGGTCCAGGAACCCTTTGAGGTTTCATAGTCAACAAATCTCAGGAGGGATAGCATTTCTAGAATGCAGGCAATATCCAAGGGAATCGAGCTCATAGAGGAAGCAAAGGTCAGGGATTTTGAAACTTTAGAAAATATCTGAAGGGGAGGGAGGAAGTTCTCAAGCTCTGGAGGGAGCACAACTATCATTGGATCAACTAGAGAGGTGATATCTGAGTCATTGAAGTCTACGTCTAGAGGCATGTAGGAAAGTGCATAAGAAAGAGAAACAGATATGGGTCATCAAATTTAGTGCAAAGAACCAATAGCCATCGAATCTGGAGGAAGGTGGACAAAGTTTAACCTCTTTACAGTTGTGCAGGAGAAGATTTGAAATGGACAGTGGAGACACTTCATGGATAAGTGCAAAATTCTCGTGAGTCGTTGGATCTCATGTGCAAATTCCCATATCGAAATTCGAGGATTCGAGTGACAAGAGATTTTGGAGTCACTGCATCGTGAGCTTCTGGTTCATGAAATCCCAAAATGATCTGAGCCATTTTGGGAATTCAAGGATTCAAACACTGGGAGATTGAGAGTGAAGAGTTAAGAGACTCGACATCAAGATCACCAAAATTGTGAAATGATAAAAGTGCCCTGTGGAGATCTGAGCCATTTTGGGAATTCGAGGATTCAGACACTGGGAGATTGAAAGTGAAGAGTCACCAAAATTGCGAAAGGAGAATTCATGAAAGGACCAAGACCATCCATCAAAGAGGAAACGTTGTGAGTAGCCAAGATTTTGGGAAAATCTCTGAAAGGATGTGGGCCATCGATCCAGTGGGATCATAGCCATTGGTTCATGAGGGATATGGACCATTGATCTCTCAGCAGATAGATTTTGGCATTTCATGGACAGGGGATTCGAAAGAGAAAGGAGGAATTCTTGCATCGCGATTCCCTGAATCACGAAAGCTGGTAGCGCTAGGGAGACTAAGGGAGGAGCCAGAGCCATTAAGTCCTTTTCGAAATTTCGGCAACTGGGAGTTCCAGAGTGAAGGAGTCATGAGACAGGGAGTCCTGACTCATGATATCGCGAAAACCCAAAAGAATTCGAAGGATTAAGCCTGAGGTCACGGGATAGGGTCACGTGGACAAGACCAAGCGGGGATATTGTTACTCACTAGCCCTTTCGGGGTTCGACATTTCGTCAATTCGGAGGACAAGGAGCCGGGGTACTTTGCATCGAAAACCCCGAAGTCGCAAAACATGACATGTTTTTGGAATCGGGTTGTGGTCACGTTGGAAGCAATCACTGTTGAGTCCATTTCGGAGTTCGGGGAATGGAGTGACCAGTGGATCGGGAGCTACATTTCAAACTCCCGGTTACCGAAACCCAAATTGCAACAAAATATTCCCAAATTGCAACAAAAAATTCCCAAATTGTCAGGTGGGTAGGGGAAAGGAGATGAGACTGTCTGAGAGTCTCATGAACTCAGAGGAGATTTCAGATCAGCATGGAGTGCTGACAGGTGAGGATCAAAAGAGAATTCTGATGATTGGGGGAATTCATGTATTCCTGCCATATAGCCCAGTTGAGATCAAGGAAGGTGTTGAAGATGGAGCAAAAATAGGAGGACATCCAGCAGAAACTGTCATGGAGGAAGAAATGGAGTAGACACTGACATTTTCCCAAGAAGCACAAGATGAGAATTCAACATAATGGCTCAAAATTTTCAGCCAGGAAGCTGGACAGGAAATCACTCCAGTACTAGAAGTTGCAGAAGAAGAAGAAGAGGAAGCAGACAACATGGATTTTTCTGACCTGTGTGAAGAATTGGAGGCTCTGGAGAGAAGGGTGATGGTGCAAAGATTGCACATCCAAAAGACTAAGTTGGAAGCAGGTAGTGGAGCATACTAGTTAGAGGGATCAACCCCACAATGTCGTCGATATGTAGACTCGTTTATGATATAGATAAAGAATGTAGATCCTATAGTTGTTTGTTCCTGTTTAAATGGTTCACATTGGTTATGTTTTAGTTCCATTCACTTCAAGTTTTCCCTATCATTCAATCGTTAGTTTAGGTTAGAAACCTTGTATACTACATCAATTTTCCATATTTCTATAGGCGCAAGAGAGAGAAAACAAGGTTTGAAATGAAAAATCAACAGACACAATTAGACCATTGATATAGATCCAAGATTGATGGTATCAACTTATTTCAGCTAGTGAAAGTGCACGCTGGATAACAAAGGGTCAGAGGCCTAAATTCAGAACCATTGTATTAACAAGTGATAATGTGTCAACTCCTTATTCATTTTAGTACTCAGAGGTGGCATTATGAAACCACTTTAGCTAACCCCCAAAATGCATGAATTGATGATAGGTTCCACTGTGGTGTAATCCAAATAAATAATGTGTCATGTTGATATAATCCAAATAATTTTTTATTTTGTTTAAAAAAAATTACCTCTGAAGAAAATGAGGTAAATGGACATGATAAGCCATGTTATGAGTACAATAGACTCCAGTAAAAGTAGTCAAATTATCCTTTGACAAATAATTTTGGGTATTGTTCTCATTTTCTTATTTCAAATGTGTTCAAATTGTTTAAAATAAGGATAGATGGGGAAGGTAGTCAATCTTTTTCCCCTAAAAGTAATCAAATGGCGACTAAATCGAACCCTAGAAAAAAATGACCATCCAAGAGAATGACTATATATGATGATCACTTGGAGGATAGGGAAAGGAAAGTTTTCGACCCTGCACTATCTTTCCCTGACTTTCACAAATTAATTCAAAGAACCTAGGATGACGCTAACAATGGTCAAAACTACTTGAACTTATGTGAATAGAACCTGGCGAGATCAATTGTTCCACAAGATTATCACTTTCAAGAATTAGTCAATTGGTGTGATTTCTATTACCAGGTGGATAGGCAACAAATAATTTCTATACATGATTCTAGGATAGTTTGTGAAATAACTAAAGAATCCATTTCCCAAATGCTCTAAATTCTAGACCATGTTGTATATGAAACCTCAGATGATGATGAAATTGACTCTAAGAACCAAGAATTATCATAGTCTGAAAGAGAGAAGTTTCCGAGTAATATATTATCCCCAAATTCCCCATTACCAACTGGTCCACCTCCTTTCAAATCCACCATATTCCTTGAACTAACTAGACACATTATTTCCATGATTTGTCATGTTTTAGGCTATGGACATGATAGAGTATTGGATGAGACCATTTTAGGGCTTCTTTATGTCTTATGTTGATCTATATTTATGAGCGAAACAAAATGAAATAAATTTCTATAACATTAACATAGATAYATAGAGAACAATAATATAGATACAATGAAACTCAACTTCTATTCAAAAAAGAAATCAACTGAAATTGTTAAACACATAATGAAACAATCTTGCTCGAATGGTGGTAGCTAATCTCTGAGAAGAGATGTGGTGGCTATGTGAATTCATTTTGAGAAAAACACAATGAGGCCTCCYGACATTTTTAGCATCAAGAAGTAATCATAAAACCCTAGACTTCCAAAAATCTAACCCTAGGAGATTAAGTGCCAAAAGTCATGTGGGCCCTGATGGGGTAAGTTGGTACATCAACTTTTTGGGTTCATAACTTTTGCATTCAATCTTCATTTTATGTGCACGATAGCTCATTGGAAAGTTATATTTAAGGAATAAACATTATTCTATCACACTTTGACTATATTTATAGTGTGATAGTGGTGATCCCAAAAAACATTGTTTAGGGCCTCAAAACGACCCCAGAAGTTTAGGACGTGAAAAGATAGAAAAAAATGCCAAGATGAAAATTGTATGTGAGACATATGGAAGAGGTGGGTGGCCAMTGATATCCACCTTGATATTATTTCCACTGGAGTCAATCACTGTCACAAAATTTGATTATTTTCAGTTCCTACATGAAGTCTTAAATTTCCACATCACTAAGTCTTTTAGGTACGAGACCTACTTGGTGCACCTCATATTATTCAATAATTCTTCCTCTTTTGAGAGCTTTGGGACAAAAACAAAGGAAAATTGAGGGAAAACCAAGTCAATAATTGCGTAGACTGAGAAGGTGAGGAAATGAGACCAAAATAAAAGTTTCATCCTTTATCTAAACAAGTTCATGAGTGCATGCTACATTTTTCTCCATGGCACTTGACCTCCTAGGATGTTTTGTGAGTTTAAAAAGATACTAAAACTGAGAAAAGTGTTGGCGTAGGCCAATTTTGGGGGAAATCAAAGAATTTGTGAAGCAATTAAAGAAACGTTAGGATAACAGGGGAGTGCACTGGAAAAAGAGGAAAAGCAACGCTGAAAATAAGGGAAAACTCGCACTGAGAAAAGTAGTTAGAAAGTGGACAAATTGTTGCAAAGCAGTTGGAAAGTGGACAAGCTTCGACTTGGAAAAATGATTGGATCGAGGTCCAGCTGAGATTATGTCAAGGAGAAAGTGGACAAAACGAGGAGAAGATGGTCAATTTGTTGTCCAGGTTATTGTCCTTTTGGTTTACATGTGTATTGTTGAGATTGTAATAGGTTTCTTGGTTGAGTAAAAGTTCTTGTTGAAATACTGGTGCAATCTGTGTAGATCAAATGTAATGGTGGAAGAGTTTTGCCATGTGCAACACTCAATTTACATAGAATATGAATAAATATCCCAGTGAAAAATCTTTGTGGACATAGCCCCTGGAGGGTGAACCACGATATATCTATGTTTTATGTGACTGTATGTAGTGTCTATGATTTTATTTTATTGGATGAGTTTTTATGATGAATATGTTATATGATAAAGGAATGAACACCACGTAGTAATAATAAACTAATGGAATATGCAGAATATCTCTAAGTAAATGAATGTTATAACTAGTGCTTAGATCAAAATATTGTGTTACAGTAGATAAATACTTGTTTATGAACACATGAAATTATGATGGTTGATGAAGTCCTATTAGAATAGTTTTGACAATGGTCTGGAATGATATCTAATGAGGGTTTGAAGGTCAACAATGGGTAGGTTAAATTCCTATGAGAGAAACACATCCCATCTCTGGGCTGCAAACATCTGAGTCCTGCGGCCACCCATAGAATCCATCTCGGGTGAGACTGAGAAATGTACTCTATGCACTGTGTTTTCTTCTAGTATCCAGAAGGGTCGATGGTAGAAGGGTTTTCTAGGAATATTGTAGTTAGAACCTGGGTCAGCCCATAGTAAACCCAACAATGATTCTATTGTTGGTTGGATCTCTGAAGATTAAATTGGGAGGGATGTATCATGAATTATAGTGAGAAGGCTTATGAAAGGGGATGTTTTTAGGTTGTAACCCCATGAAAGTGGATATCAAATTATGGTTGACAGTTCATGAAATAGAGTTTACCCATAATGATAATATAATCTCTAGGTTTAATCCAAGACAATGTTTGGAGAGATACGTATTCATTGAAATACACGAGATTTTCTTTAGTGAGTTTCCTATGCTATTAAAAGAGTGGATAACACGATTGAAATATACCCATCCAAAAAATAGATTTATATCAGTGGAGTGGAGAGAAGAAAGTATCGCATGGTTGAAAAGGGTAAATAAGAAATTCATGCATGTAGTATATTTCTGGCTAGACAACATTGTAGTAGGGTATATCACTGTGTTTTTAGTAGATACATCAAAGTATTACACTATAGAAGAGAAAAATTTTCTTAATGGTCCAAGGGGAAGGTACATCAAATCATTGTACACTTCGATAAAGAGCTTATTGCATGATAAAGGGGTATTAACTATGGAATCATATAGCTAAACCACCTTGTGTGCATGGGGGACTTAGGGGAAACACTAAGGAAGGTGTGATATGGAGGGGGAAATGGATAGAGAAGAGAAAATTAACGAGAAATCTCCCATTGTAATGGATCAAGAGGAGATCCAGGAAATTATATAGAAGGCAAGAACGATGCATAGTGGAAGACCCTACCAGTATAAGCTCAATAGGAAGAAAAGAGAAGTAGCTGAGAGGGAAGAATTGGAGAGTGATGAAGAAGAGGTAGAGGATGTCCATGTTGTGGAGCACATTGAGGGAATATTGTGTGCCACATATGAAAGAAAGAATATAGGATAAAAATCTAATGAGGAAGCATATACCCTTGTCCAGATCCAAATCAGTGTAGAACCTACAACCCCATGTACAATTAACACATCAACAAAGAAAGAGTTGTTTAGAGAACCAATGATTGATGGTCAAAAGAAGCTAGTAGATCAGAATAGAAGTGAGGGTACAAGTGGAAGTACCAATAGTAGTACATGTAGTGGTCCATGTGGGAGTACGAGTAGAAACACCAGTGGGAGCTCAAGTGGAGGAGGTACCATAAGTAGATTGAAGAATACGACAATGGATCTAGATGGTGTACTCACCACAATAGACTTTGAAGTAATGAATATGATGGATGAGTATATACCATTTCCAACACTATTGGGCATTGATTGGGCCTTTGATAATCATTACATAATTAACTTGAAGACTTGAAAGATGATATTTGAAGCTGGGAACTTTAGGGTAGTAGCACCTTTAGATCCCTCAAATTGCGAAAGATATGTAGAACCTCTGCTTGATAGCATTCTAGAGGATCATGTCCACTATTTGTATAGAAATACTTCTTGAGAGGAAGACGATGTGAATTCAACTGCATATGGAGTAATCGGTTGGAGGAGTGTCAATTCCGATATATCATATTTAGATACTGGAGTAGAAAACTTGTAGCAAAGATTGCATGAAGTCTCTACTAGGAGATGTGCCAAATTTACACACACAGTAAGATGGGTTGGGACAGAAGTACGACAATTTCCCAGATTTACTAAAGAATACAATTTAAAAAACTTCTTGACAGAGTTTGAATCAAAGGTTTTGGATAGTCATAGATTACTAGTGTTGGATATAGCATTGAGGGACACACCTGCATGATGGTGGGGTATGCATAAGGAGGTAATTCAGGACTGGTATTAGTGTAAGCAACTAATGTGCATAAGATTTGGTAGGAGTCAGCAGGATAGACCCTTACAGAAGTATGATGGAAGAGGAAACCCAAGACATCATATAAATCATTGTGTCACTAACTGTATATTGGTACCACCAGGGGAATGAACACATTATTTTTTCCATACATTAGAAGGAATACCTAGAAATTGGTACAAGGAGCAAGAACTGCACAGAGAAAATGTGAATTGGGGCACAGTGCAACATAACTTTATTAAGACCTTTGCATTTTAAAGTGAGAATCCATGGGTGGATCTGACATTACAGAGGATAAAAAGGAAGATATTTTAAGAATATGGGGTAGATACAGTGACAATAGACATAGACTACAAAAAAAAAACAATTAAAAAATTAGTTTATTGTTATCAGGTTGCAGAGGATGAAGAAGTAGAAGAAAACCCACGTGACATACAAATAATATAAGGGGAGGGATAAAGAGGGTTAGAAGGACCTTAGTTACTATTGAGCCTCCTTTTTTTCACCTCCAATTTCCTTATCTTTCCCATATCCTAACCAATTTTTCCTACTACCGATGCACTTTCTTCCTAGTTTCCTCATCAGACATTCTTTTAAGCAATTCTTGTGTATCCATGAGGAAACTGACGTTTAATCACAATTTCTAGTGATTTATTAATAATTAGGACTAAATATTTGATTTTCAAAGAAATTTCTAATTACTTTGGATGGTTCAAGAAGACTTCATGCTAACCATTCCTGTTGTTGAGATCATCCCATACTCATTGTTGGGATTGTCCGATACTCATTCCTAGGGTCGTTCGATACTCATTGTTGAGGTCGTCCAATTCTCATTGTTGAGGTCGTCTGGTACCTTATTTTTGCGTTCATATGGTACCAACTTGTATGCATGTGTGCGTCCAATACCGATTGTTACTCTCATCCAGTACTGATATGTATGCCTGTGTGCGTCCGATACCATTTGTTATGCCTATCTCGTACCAAGATTATGCAGTTTTTTGTGTCCGGTACCTATTCTGAATTCCCAGGTTTGGTTGTTGGAACAAGATTGTTCTCGATGAGTTCTAGGTATTTTTTGGGTTTGAACATTCTCTTTTCATTGGAAGACATGATACATTTCATCACTCATGCACTTCATGTCATGAGGATGAAATTGTTTCCTTAAGAATCGATATATCATCCAATTGTAATAATTATACAAACATTTGTTGTTATCTTTAGACTTGGGTTGTAATGGTTTCTTCTATTTAAAAGAGAGAGCCTCGTACATGATAGGATATAGAGAGAAATAAAGTAAAGAAAAATTATGTTGTAAGTTTTCTATGGAACGACTGTGAATTGTATCTCCATCTTTATGAAGCAATGATATAATTTCTGTTTATAGATTAGATGTTTGTATTTACACCTTCTCTTTAAGAGCTAGCTTCTTGGTACGGAAAGTGCCCACTGACCCAACTAAGGTAAGTCTCTTTGTAATTAATTGTGATTATGATTCTGATTTCTTGTGGGTGTCTGTGAACAAAGTACTTTCATATTTTGATTACATCATTTAATTCCTTCTCTGATATGTTTCAGTGATGTATTTGGTAGTAGGTCTTCTGGATGTATGGTAATTTTGAATAAGAGAGAGTTGTGTATATGAGATATCTAAGTAATGGTTTGACATCTTTGTGTGAGTAGGGAAGGACAATATTTGTTGAAAAGTCAACAAGAAACATGTGTCTAATTTACTTTTTCCTTAAATAAATTGGACAATAAATATTAATCTATTATTTCATTCATAACTGAGTGAGTTGGAGTTGTGACAAAATTATAAGTGTAGTTAAGTGAGTTAAGGTCAGTGGTAATTGTTGTAACTAAACTTGCACTAGTGAGAGTTTAGTAAATCAGTGAAATCACTTGCAACTGAAGATTCACCACGGTTAACTACATGCATGTCAGATCCAGTGGAGACCCAGTTGAGATAATAGGTGAAAGTGACAGTTTGGCTATCAGTTGTGATTTAATCACACATGTAGTGGATATGATCGTGAGCATGTGCAAACTAGGCAATTCAAATCATTGTGAGAATCTTAATTGCAGGGATTGTGCAGAGGAGGCAGGCTGTCTGGACATAGAGAATTGGCACATGTTTTGTTGATTTGTGTATGACGATGTGAGACGATTGTATTGTACTGAGAGATATTGGATTAGAGTTTTGTATGAGATTGTTTCATGATTCATGATATACATAATATATGATATTGGGGTTTTTAGCTTTACGCTTTCCCGGTAAAACTTATGTGTTATGTGTTATTGATATTTCACTTTCTGATCATGGTTTATCTTTTCCGCAAGAATAATAGTAGAAGTGATTTTGTACTTAATAGTTGCGTATAATTATTAGATTAGGAGAATCGCAGGAAATACTTAATTTTTATTGAAATTTCTACATGGTATCAGAGCCATGGAGGCCACAGAGCTAAGGAAGTGAGGTGCGAACATAATTTTATTTTCGCAGGTCCCTTCTCTAGCAGGGTGAAAAAGTGAGTACTGTAGACTATGCTTAGTTCTCAAAGCATAAATTCTCACACCCTAGTCAAAGGAGGGGTGCGAACTTCCCTGAGCATTCTTGTAGGATGACCAAGGGAGAGGTGCGAACCTCCCTCACCCTACAGTGAATTACAGTGTGAACCTCCTAGTCAAGTTCCCAGGCTATACATAGGTAGGGTGCAGACTTCCCTCAGGATACTCACAGGTGGGGTGTGAATCTCTTAGGGAAAGAGGGATTGCAGCAGTTGAGTTCGTGGTTGGATAACATTCGAATTTGCAGGATTTTTCTTGATGTGATAGTTGATTCAAGATTGAAATGTCTTTCAATGGCTTGAGGTTGGAGTATGCACTCGAGGGCAGCTCAAACTACATTGATTGAAAGGACAGGATGGAAGTAGTACTCGAAGACAATGGCTTGAAGGATTACATTGACAAAGATGTTCCTAAGCCGGATGCGATAGACACTGCAAATATTGATGCATGGAAAAAGAAAGTGGCAAAGACGAGGAGGATTCTGTTGGAGGGAGTACGGGACCACATTGTCTCAAGTCTCCATGGGAAAACCACACCACATGCAATGTGGAAGGTTTTGATAGATCTATTCCAAAACAGTAGTGACCATAGGAAATTGGCGCTCAAAGATAAACTCAGGAAGATCAATATGGAGAAGGGCAACAACATTCCAAAATACCTCATGAAGTTTGTCCAATGTTGGGATGAACTTGGAAGTGTGGGAATAATAGTCGTTGTTGATGATTTTGTGAGCTTGGATCTCTTTAGGACTTCCCAAGAGTTGGCACAGTTATCAAGACTCTGTCAATGGAAGGGAAAAATTGTCGGATTGGGAATGACTATGGTCAGATCTAGTACAAGAGGAGTTCAGGCGGAACACCATAGATGGATCTTTATCAAATCATGATGATGAAGAGGATTGTGCATTGACTGCAAAGGCAAGGAAAGGGAAAGAGAAGAAATTCCATTCAAAATCCGAGTCTAAAGTCAAGAATCTGGATTTGTCCAAAGTGAAGTGTTTTCACTGTCACGAACATGGGCATCTTGCTACTAACTGTCCACAGAAGAGGAAGAACAAGAAAGTTGTTGGATCTGCAACTGGTGAGGCTCTTTTCTCACAATTTGAACTTGACTTCACTTTGATTGCATGCATAGCTTTAAGTGCAGCGGGATCAGTGTGGTATTTGTATAGTGGCGCTTCCTTCCACATGACAGGAGATAAAGAGTATTTCATTGACTTGGAGGAGAAAGATCTCAGAATGCATATAGAGATGGGTGATGATGGATGATACAGTGCGACTAGTATTGGTACCATTACCTTTCAGAGGGAGTTAGGTAAACCATTTCAATTGAAAAATGTTATGCATGTTCCAGGTCTGAAGAAAAACTTGGTCTCAGTCGCAATGTTGGAGGACAGAGGATATGATGTTGTTTTTAGTAGTGGAAAATCCTACCTGTGACATAAAGCAATGGGTCAAGTCAAGAAGATAGGGATTCGAGTTAAGAATCTCTACATGCTGGAGGTAGATGGCTGCGGTGCCATGATAGGCAAGGCAAAAAAAGTGGTGAGACAGGATGAGGGTGAATTATGGCAAAAGTGATTGGGCCATCTTCATCATGGATCCTTGAAGATCATGCAACAAATATCTATTGGAATTCCAATGGGAACACTTGCTCAGTTAGATTAGTGCAAAGGGTGCACCCTGGAGAAGTATGTAAAGTCCACCTTTCATGAAAAGGAGAACCATGCTTCGATGATCTTGGAGAGAATTCACACAGACATGTGTGGACCATTCTCGGTTGCTTCAACAAAAAAACATAGGCATTACGTTATTTTTTTTTATGACTTTTCTCATAAATGCTAGATATTCTTCATGCAGAAGAAGGATCAAACATTCTCAAAGTTCTGTGAGTTTAAAGCATTGGTGGAGAAAGAGTTGGGGAAGAAAGTGAAGGCTCTAAGGAGTGATAATGGTGGAGAATACATCTCTAATGAATTCAAATACTTCTACAACAGAAAAGGATTTCAAAGAGAACTCATAGTGCCTCATAACCCATAGAAAAATGGGGTCTCGGAGAGAAAGAACAAAACGATCGTGGTTGTAGCACGAGCGATGTTGCATGATCAAGGACTACCAATGCATTTGTGGGAAGAAGCATGAAATACTATGTTTTATGTGAAGAAATGTTGTCCTCATAGAGTACTTGGCATGAGTACACCTGAAGAAGATTTTACTGATAAGAAACCTGATGTTTCTCATTTTAAAAATTTTGGCTCATCTGTTTATGTGCATGTGACCAAGGATTCCAGGAAGAATATGGAACCGACTGCTGAAGTTGGGATATTTTTGGGGTACACATAAACACCCCATAATTATCTTATGTATTTTCCGAACAATAAGATGACTGTTATGCGATGGGATATAAAATTCGATGAGGGGAAAGCCACGTGGTTGTCGCTTGAGAGGGAGCTAGACTTGAATGCAGAAGAGGAACTGCTGGTTCCCAAGGATGAGTCTCAAGATGTGGATCAGCCACATGAGGAGGTTTATGAAGTGGAGGAAACCACTCAAATAGAGCCATCCATCAGAAATGGCAGAAAGCGCACCATGGAAGCTGACATATTGAGACTAGATGTTGCATAGAATGTAGGAGCCCCTACTTCACAACACAAATAGAGATAGTCTCTTGATTGATTTGCTAGATACATGGCTCTCATGAGAAAATGTATTGTGAATTAACCATCTTCCTTTCAGGAAGAAGTGCAGGACCCCACTTGGGTTGATGCTATGGTAGAGGAGTATGACTCCATTGTCAAAAACAGTGCATGGGAAATTGTCCCAAGACCGATTGATAAATCAATGGTAGGAACGATATGGATCTACAAGGTAAAGCAAGTTGTTAATGAGAGTGTTGAGAAATAAAAGGCTAGGTTTGTGGCCCGGGGATTCTCACAGATCGAGGGGATAGATTATGATGAGACCTTTGCACCTGTCACAAGGTACTCTTCCATAAGATCCATCCTTGCACTCTCAGCGCAGATGGGATGGTGCATTCATCAGATGGATGTAAAAACTACATTCCTCAATGAGATCATTGAGGAAGAAGTGTACATTGAACAACTAGAAGGTTTTGAAACCTTTGACATATATTCACATGTGTACAGACTCAAGAGAGAATTGTATGGGCTGAAGCAAGCACCCTATGCTTGGTACACTCGGATAGACAACTATTTCACTGGATTGGGCTTCAGCAAAAGTGAAGAGGATGAAAACCTATACCAAATTGTGGTGGAGGGTAAGATTTTAATCATTGTTCTTTATGTTGATTATTTAATACTAACTGGTGATGAGCAGCTGATACACTCATGTAAGGATGACCTTGCAAAGGAGTTCAAGATGAAGGATTTGGGCCTTCTTCATTATTTCCTTGGATTGGAAATATGGTAGCGAGATGGTGAATTTTTTGTGTCTCAAGGAAAGTATGCAAGGGAGATATTGGGTAAGTTTCACATGGAGGGATGCAAACCCATGGATACTCCTCTTCTAGGAAAATTAGTGGATGCTAATATCTATCGATAGTTAGTGGGTTCGCTAATGTATTTAGTGAACACGAGACCAGGAATTTTCTATGCGGTTAACCAACTAAGTCAAACGATGGTTAAGCCTACCAAACTCTTTTGGAAGGCGGGTAAGCATGTCCTGAGATATATGAAGGGCACATCTGAGTATGGATTATGGTACAGATATATGGATGAGGTGAAGTTGCATGGCTTCACGGATGCAGATTGGGTGGGCAGCCCAATAGACAAAAAGATCACATCAAGGGGGATCTTTAGTATCAGATCTATAGCTATTTCTTGGTACAGCAGGAAACAAAGATCCGTGGCACTTAGTTCAGCGGAAGCAGAATACATGGTAGCAAGTCAAGCTGCATGTGAGGCTATCTAGATGAGAAAGATCTTGGTTGGTTTGTTTGGTTCTCATTTAGATCCGACAGTGATTTATTGTGATAATCATAGTTGCATTAAACTCTCGGTTAATCCTGTGTTTCATGACAGATCTAAGCATATAGATATCCGATATCATCATCTCAGAGATTGTGTGCAGCAGAAGACCATGTTGCTTCAATACATTCCTACGAAAGATCAGGATGCAGACATTCTGACGAAGGCGTTCACCAGGAGAAAATTCGAATATCATAGAGACAGGATTGGGGTGAAGGATAATCCCTTTCTTGTTGAGAGGGAGTGTTGAAAAGTCAACAAGAAACATGTGTCTAATTTACTTTTACCTTAAATAAATTGGACAATAAATATCAATCTATTATTTCATTCATAACTGAGTGAGTTGGAGTTGTGACAAAATTATAAGTGTATTTAAGTGAGTTAAGATCAGTTGTACTAGTTGTAACTAAACTTGCACTAGTGAGAGTTCAGTAAATCAGTGAACTCACATGCAACTGAAAATTCACCACGGTTAATTACATGCATGTCAGATCCAGTGGAGACCCAGTTGAGATAACAGGTGAAAGGGACAGTTTGGCTATCAGGTGTGATTTTATCACACATGCAGTGGATATGCTCATGATCATGTGAAAACTAGGCAATTCAAATCATTGTGAGAATCCTAATTGCAGGGATTGTGTAGAGGAGGCAGGTTGTCTAGACACAGAGAATTGGCACATGTATTTGCTGATTTGTGTATGACAGTGTGAGACGATTGTATTGTATTGAGAGCTCTTGTATTAGAGTTTTGTATGAGATTTTTTCATGATTCATGATATACATAATATATGATAGTGGGGTTTTTAGCTTTATGCTTTCCTGGTAAAACTTTTGTGTTATGTGTTATTGATATTTCACTTTCTAATCGTGGTTTATCTTTTCCGCAAGAATAATAGTATAAGTGATTTTGTATTTAACAATGGCGTATAATTGTTATATCAGGAGAATCGCAGGAAATACTTAATTTGTATTCAAATTTCTACAATATTAAGTTTAAGTGCTTTAACGTTTTGTCTAGATAAATGCTATAGTGTTGTTTTCATTATTCATATCTAAGAATGGTTTGGATCTCTATATTTCACTGTACATGAGCCTTCAATAGAGAATCCTACCATACTCAATTTTCTTTCCCATAATTGATTAGGTTACACTTGGCATACATAGGTACAGTTACGACTTCCATATTTCACCATACATGCTCTTATAATGGAGTGTTTTTACTTGCCTAGTAGTTTTTTAGCTCAGTTAAGTTTCCAGAATGTTAATGATTGTTTGTGTGATTGTTCCAGGAGATAGAATCATATCCCATATATATATTTCATGAGCCAACAATGAGCAGATCCATCCCTTGAGAAATAATTATGAATTATACATTTGTTGATCAATATTTCTTTCTGAATTTTGAATTGTATGTGTGGAGTGTAATTTGAAAGGTGTGAAAAAAAGTGTTTAATTTTTAGAAGTAGTTTCTTACATAAACTACACTCAACATAAATATACAATTATCGGTTATCGATACATACAATACATCAACTCTATTGATTATGAAACCATATTGACATATTAAATGATTGCAATTTATTGAACATATAATTGCACCAACATTTTGGCGCCATTGTAGGGGAGTTGTAAACAATAATAGATAGTGCTTTGTATTATATTGATTTTATTGTTTTGGAGTGGTTTTAAGGGCAACATGATAGGTGGGAATACTTACCACTATACTACAACACCCACACATCCACTTTAGTGGGGTTTCTCCAAAGTCAGGTTGTCCTCTTACCTTTAGTAATTGAATTTTGTGTGAATTAGTATTTAGATCTTTATTTTTATGCATAAACATAGAGATAGAAAAGGTAGATTTGCTACATCTAAAATTACAAAAAAATCAAGAAAACCCCCCAAAGTTACAGAAAAATCAAGAAAACCCCCCCATACTAATTCAACTAGTGTTTGTGTAGGAAAAATCCTTAGAGAGGAAAGTTCAAAGGAAGTAATTGAAACTACAACTAAAGGTATTGTTGGTTCTGAGGTCTGCACCTAACTGCTAAAGGGCAAAGATAGGCCACCTATTAGTTTAGAATGATTGTTTCTTTTTTGTGTGTGTTGGTTGGTCAGAGGGTTGTTCTATCAAGACAAAAGGACGGTCGGGTTTGCGGAATGATAGGGATGAGGGTTTTCCTTAGATGATGGTAAAATAATGATAGACCAGTGAAATAATAGAAAAACAGGGGAAACAACAGACTACTCAATGAATAATCTGCTACAAGAAGTTCAATACTTAAAATATTATTTCAAGACATTAAACATGTATCAAAAACATAGTTACTCCCACAGGTTGCAAATAAAAAAAATCTTCACCAAAGCATTAGATGTTTGTTAGGTTGCATATTGGTTAAAACAAGTTATACAATAGCTGAAAGGAAATCAAATGTACATTGCACAAACCAAAAACTGCATTCAAGATAAGAATAAAAACACATAAATATTTGAACAAAACATTGTCATCGAGAGTATGTTCACCAGGTAGAGGGATTTAATCCATGCATAGAACGGGTCCAACCAATCTGATGTATTTCTATTCTTTCCCAAAAATCTGACCCTTACAATATCCAAAACTAATTATTTAAAAGAGTTGCAGAGGCTCTCGTCCTTAGTGAACCAATACCTCAATTTATCTAATTGTTCATAAATAAAATTATTAACTTCACTAAGACATTGGAATTAATCATCAAGAGTGGTTCTTATCACACACAGAAGACCAATCTTGCACCTAATCTAGGAAAATGACGGAATTAATCAAATAAAAACTACTACTATCTCTGAGACATAACTGATGCATGCACTGGAGGAACTGGATTGGACGAAAATAAGCCTTGGAGTGACAAAATATATCTCTGTGTTAGTAACAACATGTCTGCAAGCTGTTGGAGGTCACTGGAAATAATTGACTGTATGAGCAGAGTTTGCTGAATGGTTTCTGGAACTAATCTGCGTCGAATTGTGACTGAGACTTAACTCTTCGTCTATGTCTGAGCTTTCAGAAGCTAAGCATATTCCATCTCAACTCTACTTGACCCTTCTCACTTTCACTATGATGAACTGGTTGTGAACAGGAAGATGTGGAGGCTGGCATCCAATAGGAAGACAATATGAGTGGATGCGAGGGTAGATGACATTTGAAGAGTGATGTCAAAAAGTGAGAGGAGGTGTGAATAGGATAGAGGTATCTGGAGTATGGAGGTGGTGACGTGTAGTGAAGGATACAGGTGGCACAAAGAGATAGGAGGAGTAGATAGGCTGTGAGGTGAGTGGAAGATGATGTGAAGGTGATGCGGTGACCTAATTTCATTTAAGAACGTTATTGTGGGAGATTTTGAGAGTGGTTTGGATCCAGACCACCTTTGGGCCTGCAATCCACCACAAGCTGCCACATATCCTTATAACAATACCATGGTTCCAATTGGAGGACCACTTAGGAAAATTAACGCTCGAGCAGTTTGCATCCCCACAATGAAGTATGGTCATTGATCTGATTACTGTTTGTGATCCAGGTGATATTTACTTGTTGCAAGGGTCGACGATTCTCATTGAACTGGGATTAATGGTCTAGATTCACTTTGTACTTTTAGGCTTCGGGTTTTTTGAATTTGAAGCATGAAAATCTCCCAGAGGAAAATCTACGAAGTGAATGATCTGCTGCCACGTGTCCCCATTGATGGACGTCCAGATTCACTTCGGGTTTTCAAAATTTTAGGTTTCGAGAGTTTCGAATGTGAAGCATGAAAAAATCCCAGAGAAAAATCTCTGAAGTGAATGATCTGTTTCCATGTGGGACTTAAGCTCTTTAGGACTTTAGCTCTTCGACTCTTTGGCACTTCGGACTTCGACTCTTCAGCTCTTCATCACTTCAAGACTTTGGCACTTCGGTTCTTCAGATCTTTGACACTTCAAGACTTCAACACTTCATCACTTTGGCTCTTTGACACTTCGGGACTTCTAGATTTCATCACTTTGACTCTTCGGCTTTTCGGTACTTCGACAGTTCTGCACTTTGGCTTTTCGGCTCTTCAAGCATTCATGGCTTTGGATAATTCTTGATGTTAAACTCTGTGCGGTTCTTCACCCTCGAATGGATGAGAGCCATTGATCTGATTTTCTCGGTGGATCTTAACCATTGAAACTTACCCTGTTCATTTTGACAATCCAGGCCCGAAAATGACATTTGTCTATGGGCCTTTCCTGTGCATACAAAAATGCTTGGTCAACCTATTGTGAGCTCAATCCATGGAAAACATGATGACAAGCAATTTGAACCAAATACGACATATATTGTATCCTTCAATAAAGACAGAAAATGAAATGCACAAAGACTCAAACATGAAAGAAGCGAATAAGAACCAA
Source organism: Picea mariana (assembly GCA_032191745.1). Taxonomy (NCBI): domain Eukaryota; kingdom Viridiplantae; phylum Streptophyta; class Pinopsida; order Pinales; family Pinaceae; genus Picea; species Picea mariana. The sequence continues at coordinate 29,207 of JASDQU010306608.1, read as the reverse complement.
GTCACTCAAAAAATGGGAAACTGACTTAACCAAATCGAAGAGGAAAAATTGATGAAGGTATAGGGAAAAGAGAAAGGAGAGGTAGGGATGCAGACCTAGGTTACAATATTAGCTCCAACTAGGGATATCTCATCTCTGTGAGGTTCTAAGAACTGTATATTAGTGCCTTGATATTAAATAACTTCTCTTACCTTACATTTCTTACCTTTGTTTCCATCTGCCATCCTTGTGTATCTGCTACTGTCCCTCAACCATGTATTTTATTTTAACTAAAAAACTAAAACTACACCCCAGTGCCTTGTTGGGATATGGAGTCTTTATTCACACAAAACTAACTAATCAAAAGCAATAATAAAGGAAAGCATCTATGGTACAAGAGGGACCTTCCCTCATCCTTAAACAAAATAATGTTTAAGGAAGTGCCCATTTACGAGGCCTCCAAAGATCTTTGTATCATCTAGGTTGTGCAGGATAAATGTGTTATTGTTCAGAACTTCAACCACCTTAAAATGTCCAAACCAGAGGTTGTTAAATTTACCATGCTTGGACTTGTCATTCCTTCAGGCATCCCACCTCAAGACCAGGTCACCTTCCTGAAAAATCTCCTTCTTGCTTTTGTTATCAAAGGATAATTTGATCTTGCTCGGGTATACTTATGTCTTCTGATCCAATGCTTCTCTTCTTTGTTGAACTTCTATAATCTATAAGATTCTCCTTTGGATGTCATTAGGCTCTTCAATATCTTACTGCAAGAATTTTAGGACTGGTATACGAAGGTGAATGGGAAAAACAACATCTATGCCATAAACAAGATGGAAGGGTGAGGTTACCAGAGAATTCTTGGCATTGATTTGGTCAGCCCATAAAGCATACTTCAGTTTAGAGTCCCAGGATTTCTTGTTTTCAGTCAACAACTTCTTAATAATCTTGATGAGAGTCTTGTTTGATGATTCTGCTAGTCCATTTCCCTTGGGGTAATAGGGTGTATAATGTGTCAAGGAGATGTTATGACTACCATAGAAGTCAATCATGGCTTTGGACTTGAACGCTTGGGCATTATCTGTTACAAGCTTACTAGGGAAACCAAATTTGGCAAAAATATTGGTTTCCAGGAAGTTCATGATCACCTTGTCAATGTCATTCTTAGTGGGCAGACCCTCGATCCATTTGGTGAAGTAGTTGGTGGTAGTAAGGATCCACTTGTGTTGTCCACTATAGGGTGGATTTATTTCTCCTATGAAGTCTAACCCCCATTGTTGGAATGGACCACCAACAATGATAGGTTTTAGGGGCAGTGATAGTAGCTTTTGATTTCCTACAAACATTTGGCACTCATCGCAGGCCCTGACACTAGCAAAAACATTAGAGAAAAGGGTGGGCCAATAGTATCCTGCCCTCAAGATCTTGAGAGTTGTGGCCTTCTAATGCTAGTGCCATCCACATACACCTCGATGCATTTTTTATGTGACCCATTTGGATTCATTTTCATCAAGGCATTTTAACAGGATGCTAGTAGGATCTCTCCAATACAAGTTCTAGTTTGAGATGCAAAATTTCATGGCTTTCAATTTGAAATACATGTCCTTTGTCTTCTTTACATCTGGTGGACATTCAAAATGATGCAAAAAATAGATGATGTTTATACCAAGGTGAAGAGGAGTATTTTTCAAATACCTATTGTTGGTCACTATAATTGCTTATTTAACTAAACAATCAAGTGCTACATAAATTGTCAACCCAGGGAAGTCTGTTATTTCAAAGGTGATCATGCACTATATATGCTCAATCTCAAAAGCAACCTAGAGTTGTAGTAAAAACATATTAATCACACTTTGCCTTGAACAAACTGAAGTTCTAACGTGAATTATAGGAAATAAATCTACCTATTGTAGAGTTCAATGTTTAAAGAAATAATTGTCCAAAGAATCCTGGATTACATTAAGAAAATAACAACCTGGAAAAAAAATCTTTCAAGACACTGCAAAAGGAAAGACCATCTATTCTATAACCAGAGAACAAGACCCTATTCCCAAAGTAGGATTCTTCAGCACCTGTTTCCGATCACCACACTTTTATGAACTCATTGCTAATTTGAATTAACACACACTGAAGATTAACTACCTCTTAACATAGAACAAGATCCTATTCCCAAAGCAGGAATCTTCAACACATGTTTCTGATAAACACACTTTCATGAACTCCTCACTAATTGAAATAATTGACATGCACCGAAGGCTAACTATCTCTAACAGAAAACATGACCCTATTCCTTAAGAAAGAATCTTCAGCACCTGTCCATGATTATCACTCCTTCATAAATTCACCAAACAAGATTTTCTAACTAGAATGATTAACGATTACCCAAGCATGAATCACATGAAAATAATGTAACAATCAGTAAAGCAGAGTTCAGTAAAGTAGTGTTTCAAAAAAACAGAATTTAATCAAGACATGAACATAAATAACAATAATACACTACAAAGCTAATGGGTGAATATCTTGAAGAAGGTGGGCCCTCCCTTCTCACAAGATTCCCCTGAAACGAAAGGTACTAGAGAGAAATGCTCAGAACAATCTTTTATTCATATGTCAATGTATCATCTTACAATCTGAGATGAAACACGTCCTTCTCTGTAAAATCCTTTCTTCGTAAAAACAAAAGATCCCTTCTAATGATGATTTCCTCTTATTTAAAGAGGAGAATCCTCTTGATACAATTTGATCATCACATTACATTTGCATATCTGAATCTTATTCTTAGTCGGATCTGATTTCTATACTAGAATAGGATATCCTAGTCTCCCGTAACAAAATGCTATTACAAGTGCTGAGTGAGGTGTTGCTATTGCGGCTTGGAGTAACAGCTTCTTTATTTCTCTTCTTGTTACTGTTGTTGTATGTTGTTTCAGCATCACAAATCGCGGGCTATTTCAGCTACGAGATTTGCGTTCTGACTGTTTTAGCAACTTAGTCTCAGGCAGCAGCGACGGTTAATGCTAGCTCAAGGTGCGGTTGTTGTGGTCAATGTAACAGTTTTTGTTGTTGTTTCAACATCGTAGACCATGGAGGGTGTAACAGCTTCTTCTAGTGAGTTGATGTTTTAGCATCGTTGACCACGAACTGTATAACAACTTCTTCTGTGTGAGTTTCAGTATCATTGACCACAAACTGTGTAACAACTTCTTCTGTGTGAGTTTCAGCATCGTTGACCACGGACTGTGTAACAGCTTCTTCTGTGTGAGTTGTTGTTTTAGCCATGGGGTTTGTGTGCTTTAACTGTTTCAGCAATGGGCCTCAATGCTAATCTGCAGTTCGAACTCTTTCAACACTTATGCATTTCTGATCAATGGTTAAGTACGAGAGTAATGTAAAATTATATGCAAAACAGATTAAACATATAGTAAAGAGAAGAGATGTTGTATCCCTTTAGAAAGATAGGGTAAGGTGATAATGTGAGTTTAAATGTGAGTGAAACAAGGGTGTAAAGGTAGAAAAAAGTGTGAGAAAAAAGGTACATTGTATGGTCCTAACATCCCCCCCAACTTAAGATGTTGCATGTCCTCAGGCAACTTCACTCTGAATCAGAATCTGAATACCGATTCTGAGCGTGCAAGTTACTCAAGCAGTAGCTGTGGAAGGTGATGTTTGTTGGAGCTCTGAACCCTTGAACGTGTTGTAGCCTTTGCCAAGCTATTGTTTCTGTCTTCTTGGGCAACTTATAATGAATTTGATATTTCTCTGCTAGCATCCAAAGGATAGGAAAATGAAACTGATACCCTATCCAACTTTCAACACATTGCTGAACACACTTGATGCAGCTAGGTACCCTGGAGATTGCTATCTCAAGATTAGTGGGGCTAAAAGGATTGTGTTCTTGTCTTTTCTCAGTAGATTGTTGCCAAAACATGTTATTTTCCTATAGGGCAGCAATCTCTATGGATTTAGTGAAATGTTGACACTCCTGAAACACTAATGCCTATAATTGATGAATGTGTTGAGTGATCCCTGGTTTCTTTAAAAAATGATAAGACTCTGTAACAAAGGTGGCACCATTTTGTGGTTCTGGCCTTATCTAGAGAAGGCAATTATCCTCATTGTGCTTGGCAGCTAGGAAGTCATCCTGTCATATAATATGATTGTTAAGGAAGGAGGTGAGTGCCCTAATCTGGATGTCACCAACAAGAGGGTTAAGGTTAAGCTGTCGGTTCTCATGAATGGCCTCATTATGAAAATATGCCTCACAGAGGAGGTGTTGATCCATAACAGAGGCTTCTGCAAAGATTTTAATAAAATATGTTGGATTTAGTACTGCATGGGGTCTGCCTTCTTTGACTGATTTGATCTGAAACCATGTAAGTCATTCCATGAGGAACAGAGAGTAATTGCAGGATGGTTTCCTTGCAACCAATAGCTTTTGTGCCAAGTCAAATATCAAGAGCAATCTGCCTTTTAGCTCTTTATTCTGTTTCTTAAGGGCATGAGATTCCTGGCGTGTTTGCTCCAAAGCTTCCAAATTTGAGTAAATATGATTTATCCATATTTGTCTGTGTTCCTGCAGGCTTTTGGCCTGTGTAACAGCAGACTCTTTTTTCCATTTCTGTATTATTGCCTGCTCATTCCATGGATGAGTTTGTGTTTCAGCTTTGCAAGTAGTAGGATGAGGTAGGGTCTGAGTGGCTTGTTCCACAAAGGTGTGGGTATTGATCTGCCTGGGAGGGGTAGGTTCATCGATAGGCAATGTTTTTACAGCTTTATTAACAAAACTAGGGGTTTCAGATTTAACATTTGTTGCATGCTAGGGCTTAGTCTTAATTTTGGAAGGTCCTGCTGGTTCTTGTGTAACAGTAGGGTATTCTTCTTTGACTGCAAAAATCGAAGGTGCAGGGGGAGCTCCTAGCATTAGAATTTGAATTACTTTGTATCCTGCTTGATAGTAGATGTACCCAAATTGACTGCACATATATTCTTTACATGGACTCTCTGTTGTAGTCTCCTCTGACATGTTGCTATGCGAGCTAGGGTGTACAAGTTAATTTCCTTCTCATATGCTTCCTTTTCCATGGCTAGCTCTTGCTTGTAGGCTTCCAATTCAGAACTTAGGAACTCATTTTCTTGTAAGACAGAGGCCATTTTTTGGTTCTGGTTGAGGAGTGACTGGTTCTTTTGTAGCAGTCACAACCTCACTAGCTGGTTCTTGTGGAGCAGCTACAAGATCGACAGCTGGTTCTTGTGTTTCAACTTCTTGATGTAAAGAAAGTAATGTTGTAGCTCCCCGGGCATCTGATTCCCATGTCTCAATAACAATATCAGAAACTGGTTCTTGTGTTTCAGCTGTAGCTGGTTCTTGTGTGACATCTATAGCTAGTTCTTGTGTTTCAGCCACTGAATGAGTAGTTGGTTCTTGTGTTTCAGCTACTAAATGGGTAGTTGGTTCTTGTGTTTCATCTACTGGGTTTGAAATGGATGATGTCGCAACATACTGGGCGTATGGTTCTTGTGTTTCAGTGCCCGTGGGTGGAATAGGAAAATATTCCCACATTTGGGAGGTTAGAGGTGTACGGGGTATTAGTCGGATGGGTTGGGGGTCTAGGGTAGTGGCAGTAGTGGTTTCCCTTGTTGAGGCCCTTGTTCATTTTCTTTGTAAAAAGGGCAGAAAGAAAGGAATTCGCTTTCGTTTATGTGGGGGCTTTTCCTCAATGATGGGACAGGGAGAATTGTCTGGTTCAGAATCATCACTAAGAATATGGAGGGCGGGAGTGGATGATTCTGGTAAAATGTGGGGTAGACTTGGTATGGTAAGGGGGTTAATTGGATTGTTTGGGTCTGTAGGTGGACTGTTAGGTATTTCTGGAGAATCTGGAGGGTTTTGTGGTTGTTGTTCCTACAGATTTTCAAGAATTTCAGTAGCTTCTTGGGGATCTATGGGTGGATGGTTTAGTGGAGGGTTTTGTTGAGAAAAACCCTTTTGGATAAGCAGTTGAACAAGACGGTGATGGGTGCGTAAAAGGGTGGGATCTTTAGTCTTTTTACAATAGTGTGACATATTTTTAAGACAACCGAGCAAATAGTAAGAAATGTTCACCAATCTATCATGCCGTAAATGAGACAACAGGATGAAGTCATGCTGGTAGACTACCTGGTATTAGCCTTCATAGGTAAGGTAGTGTTTGACAAATTTTGCAACTTCTGGCCATGGGGGCAACAATGATCTGAGTCGGATACCCCGGCCTTTAGGTTCAATTTGTTCCCCTGGCAAGAGGAAATCCTGATGGGCATTCAGGATGATATGTTTGCGGCTGAACATGCGAATGCCATTGGTAGGGAGACCTGAAACCTACGCTATATCCTCTTCTGTAACTAAAATCTGAACCCCTTGAATAATGGAATGATTTTCCTAGAGATTTTGAGCAAATTGGAGAACCTTTTGTTGATCAAATCACTGGAGCCTCTGAAAATAATTGAGCCATCCTGCCTACAGAAAAATTTGATAGGCTTCTGGATAGTGTTCTAATAGGGTTGTCGTGGCAGGTTTGTACCATATAACAGAGCCTCCCATAGCTAATAGCTCAGTAAAATACTTCGTCAAAGAGTCGAGTAACAACTTCTGTGCAGAGTGAGTTTTTCAAGTGCAAGCATGCAAATGGTGGTGAAACAAATGAAAGGATGGTAAATAGGAATGGCGCTGGTTAATTCGTGTGAAAAAGTTCGATATTTCCTCCCCCCCCCCCTTTAAGTGCGGCTCATAATGATTTTACACGAATGGTAATGATGAGTTGGAATCTTCTCATTAACTATAGCTTAATTGTGTTTACATAAAATTTACATACCTCGCCTTTACCTTTTGATTTGTACTTCAAACAAAATATATTGTCTGTCCATAATAGTTCTGCAGTGGCCGTGGCTGAGACTTTTGATTTGTTGGATGAATTGTATCAAGGATTTGTTGACTGGAAGGACAAAATGTAGTATGAGAGCACAAAAGCTTATTGACAGAAAATGCCGAAAAGTTCATGTTTCATCCATAGAAAGAAGGGCGAAACAATTGTTGAACAGTGTTGTTTCATCATTGGGGAAATATGAAGAATTGTTGAACAATAGTGTTTCGGTAATGGAAAATGTGAAGAATTGCAGAACGGTGGTGTTTTGGCAATGGGAAAATGGCGAAAGGTTGTTGACAGTGGTGTTTCAGTAATGAGAAAAAAATGGTGAAAAGTTGTTGGACAGTGGTGTTTCAGCAATGGGAAAATGGCGAAGGGTTGTTGAATAGTGGTGTTTCAGAAATGGGGAAAATGGCGAAGGGTTGCTGAACAATGGTGTTTCAACAATGGGGAAAATGGTGAAAAGTGACTAACAGTGGTGTTTCAGCAACGGGAAAATGGCGAAAAGTTGTTGAACAGTGGTGTTTCATCAATGGGGGAGATTTTCTCTTCTTGAAGTAAGATCGTCCTTCCTTAGTAGGCCTTTGCTTTGATCAAGAATCTGCAAAAATCAATTGTAACATGGTATTTCTTGACAGGGATTATTAGTAAACAAAATCTAATCTAATACTAAAGAAATTAAATTAAAATAATTAATTGCAATGAGGGGTAGGAGCCCCCTCTAAGAAGAGGTAACGAGAGTCTGCCACACATGTGGCCTTAAAATCTTCTTTGGAAATAGGGCACTGGTACAGACAGAGCTGATGACCATTTACAAGTAGCAGTGTTTTAGAGTCATCGATTGTGAGGAGCCTTACTATTCCATTGGGGAAAACAGTGTCTACTTCGTAGGGTCCAAGCCATCTTGTACGCAGTTTCCCTTGAAATTCTTTAAACCGAGATTCGTACAGTAGGGACCAATTACCTTTTTGGAATTTCTTATGCTTGATAGTTTTTTCATGCCATTTTGATCTTTGCTATTGAATCATAGTTGTCTGATGAATGGCATCTAGCCTTTTTTCATCCAATTCATTAAGTTGTTGCAACCTAGATGTCTTTGCATCGGTCAAATCAAGGTTGACAGTTGAAGCAGTTCTTAAGGTTTTGATTTCAAATTCCACAGGAAAGACAACACTCTTTCCATAAACTAATTCATAGGGAGAGAATCCTGTAGTATTTTTCCAGGTAGTTCTGTAGGCCCATAATGCTTCAGGGAGTCCGTGAGACCAATCCTTTCTATTTTCCTTCACTGTTTTTGTGAGAATGGATTTTATTACTTTATTTGTGCTTTCCACCTATCCATTGGCTTGGGAGTGGTATGCTGTAGTCATTCTATGTTGAATATGATATTTTTGAAGGGTGGATTTAAAACCATGAGAAGTGAAAGGAGGTCCTCCATTTGTAACTAATTCTCTTGGCACTCCAAATCTGATGAAGATGTCTTCAAATAAGAAATCTATAACTTCTTCTTCGGTCACTCTATGGAGTGTTTTAGCTTCCGCCCATTTGGTCATATAGTCTGTGCAGACCACTATATAAAATTTTTGATTGGATGGAGGGTTAATGGGTCCTACAAAGTCTAAGGCCCGTCTTTCAAATGGTTCAAGTACTATCTGGGGGTTTAATGGCATTTCATCTTTATGATTAGGTTGGCCCATTCTTTGGCATATATCACAGGCCTAGACATATTTTTTTGCATCTTTAAAAAGTGAGGGCCAATAATACCCCATCCTAAGAATTTTATGT